>JBBULP010000590.1:0-58233 GCA_038048775.1 Picocystis salinarum | reverse complement strand
CCCCCACACCCACCCGAAGGACAGGAGGGGGTGGGTGGAAAAGGAGAGAAGCGGCAAGAGGTACGCCCTGTTTGTATGGTGTGGGTCCATCCCACGAAGCAAATGGAGCAAATCGATGGAAGGAACCCACCAACCCACGAAGGAAACGATGGGAACGCATCTGTGAGAACAGGGTCCACCGCACCATGCCATGCCCAGAGGGAATCGGACGACACCAAGGTCTGCCGTGTGATTTCCTCGCACATCATGGCAGGATCCATGACCCTCCACGTCGAACGAGCGGGCCCTTCCTTCCCTCCTCCTCACCTGTACCACGAACGGATCCAACGCACATCCACCCGTGCATTGCAGAGCCAAACTCGCGTCCATCCAATCCTCCTGGATCCGTGTGGGACATCCCTCCTTCGGCCCCTCTCCCACCGAAACATCCCACTTAACCTTCAATGCCCCCCTTTCGAATCCAGTGTTCCCTCGATCCTCGGATCCGGGGATCCAAAAGGGGGGCATTGGAACCAGGGATTCGAAGGCGGCGGAGTATGGCGCACGAAGCAACCGAATTCGATCACTGAGACGTGTCGCACGAAGCCATGCGCGTGCAACAAGCATCGAAATCTCGATGCACGACGACGTCGAGGTCGAGATCGAAACATGCGCCGATCCGAAAGTCCAAAAAGGACGTCTCGGTGCGTAGCACTGCGTCGGAACCTGGAGACGTGTACCTGAAACAACCCGACCTGCTGTCGGAAGACGTGACCAATCGCACCATCAGCGTCTTCGTGGCCGACGAAAGCGGGATGATCGATCGAGTGGCAGCGGTCTTCGCCAGGAGAGGATACAACATCGAATCGCTCGCCGTTGGACTCAACATCGACAAAGCACTCTTCACCATTGAATTTGCAGGAGAAGAAAGGCAAGCCACCCAAGTGGTCCAGCAACTCCGAAAGCTGGTCAAAGTCAGGGAAGTGGAGGACATCACCGACTACAAGCGCGTGGAAAGGGAAATGCTCATGGTGAAGGTCCATGCGCCGATCGGCGTGGAAAGAACAGCCATGTTGGAAATTGCCGACATGTTCCGGGCACAGGTGGTGGACGTAGCCCCCAGAAACCTCATCTTCGTTGCTTCCGGCGATCCCGGGAAAACGTATGCATTCCAACAAGCACTGGCGTCCTTTGGCATCTTGGAGATCGCTCGCACGGGAAAAATCGCATTGCAGAGGCAGCGTGCGATGGACAACGTAGGGGGTTGGGGCGACAACGCACCGCAAATCTCGGAGAGAAAGGAGAACATGATGCAGAGGCAGAGGATGCTGAAGCTCATGAAGAACAAGAAAGAGAGCAAGGTCGGGGTGTACACCACTCACGATGCAGAAGACGACGAATTCTTCTACACCGTGCTGAACACCACGGAAGTGGGCGGCATCGAGACGCGCAGACCTGGTTTGGACAGCGGCATGCACATGCTGAGCATCCTTGTAGATAACGAGCCGGGTGTCCTCATCAAGGTCACCGCGGTGTTTGCACGTCGTGGGTACAACGTGCAGTCCTTGGCAGTGGGTCCTGCTGTATTGGACGGGTCAAAGAGCCGCATCACCATGGTTGTCCCAGGAACGAAAGATCGCATCGACAACCTGATGAAGCAGCTGGAAAAGTTGGTTTGCGTGGTGAACGTGACCAACCTTTCCAACGAGGCGTTTGTCGATCGGGAGCTGATGCTGGTGAAGGTGTTTTGCGAGTCCGGCACGCGCGGGGAGCTCTTGGACTTGCTGAGCATCTTCCGGGCCAAGGTATGCGACATCAGTCAGGACACCATGACCATCGAAGTGACGGGAAACCAAGAGAAAATAAGTGCCCTTCAGGACCTGTTGAAGCCGTACGGCATCTTGGAAGTCGCACGCACGGGTTTGTTGGGTCTGACGCGGGGTTTGGGCGTGGACACCAAGCGTTTGGAGATCTCTCGTCATCGCCAGCGCCTGTTGTGAATGGATGTGGCGTCTTCGTCTCTTCCGCTTCCATCGTCTTGTCTCTCGTCCGTCCTCGTGGGGTCTCCTTCGTCCTCGTCCCTCCCTGTCCTGGGTTTTCCTTCGGTTCACGTGGGTTCGGATTTCCTTTTCTTCCTTTCAAGCTCTCCTATTCCGATCCCCGTCGATCCGATGGGATCCACCCACTCCACCGAGGGCCTTCCTCGTCGGTCGATGGAGACGATCCCGTCGCGACACCAGACGAAGGACCTCGTCGAGTGGAGGCAACGAACCACGAGCGGCATCTCGTGGTCTCGATGGGACGAGGAACCACGCCGTCACGACGTAGGAATGGAAAGGATGCGAAACGGAAGGAACCAGAGGACGTGGAGGGAGAGGAAAGCAGCGAGAACGAAGAACCACCGGTGTGCGCCCTCTGCCTCCGAAAGGAAGGAGAAGCAGGGATCGATGCCTTCGACAACGAAGATCTCTGCTGGTTCTACGATCCAAATGACGAGACGAAAACCATCGCATGCCACGACGAATGCGTGCTCTACGCATCCGGGATCCGAAGAGACGAAGGAAACGTAGGATACGAACAAATCAGGGACGAAGTCAGGAGATGTGCCAGGCTCAAATGCATCAAGTGTGGCAAAGCCACAGCAAGCGTGGGATGCGTGCATGAAACCTGCCACAGGAGCTACCACTACACCTGCCTGGTGGAATTGGCCACACAGAAAGTGCCGCAAGCCACGCTGGCTTCGGACATGTGCGCAGGAGCATGCACGCACCACATGAACTTCTTCGAACCTCATCGGAGGTGCACACTAGGTGAACTGCTGCAAAAACCACCCGCATGGGCCAAACGCAAAAGCGAATGGAAGCAACTTGTGGTCTATGATCGAGAGTGGATGACCATCGACGAACTGACCCAGAAAGCAGAAGAAGAATGGAACCAAAGGACCGGGGACAAGGGGAACGAACCGCAAAGGCCAGGGAGAAACAACGCACTTCTTTGGGAACTAGAGGAATGGGATGCAGAAGGAACATCTGCTCTGGAGAGTTGGGCAAAGGAAGTGGAGGAGAACTGGGGAGCAAAGCAACACGGACCTGATGCGGCTCCTGGGGAAATTGCCGTGCCAGAGGAGAGCCTTGCAGTGGATGCCCTCCAACCGGTGCAACCTGGAGAGGCGTGCAGCTTTTGCCGCCGTTGCGACGAGGAGACAGCA
Organism: Picocystis salinarum; assembly: GCA_038048775.1. Lineage (NCBI taxonomy): Eukaryota > Viridiplantae > Chlorophyta > Picocystophyceae > Picocystales > Picocystaceae > Picocystis > Picocystis salinarum. The sequence goes on along the minus strand of JBBULP010000590.1, from coordinate 55,046 downwards.
GAGCTTCTGGGCCCAACAGGTGGAAAACTTGTGGCACTTTGGCTTCCGGCGCAAGAGAAAAGGGTGGTTCTGCACGAAGCATGCGCTTGCACCTGCTCCCTCTTTGTAAAGAAGGCTGGAGGAATGCACCTGGCAGGTGGCAATACCGGGCGGCGTCCAAGACCCACAGACATAGGCAACGTGCTGGCAACTACGTCCTCTTGGAAATGCGGGGTGTGCAAAAAGGGCAATGCAACCATTGCATGCATTGGTGTCGGATCCAGGAAGTGCAAGAGCTACTACCATTTGCCATGCGTCAAAAGGCTGGCCCACAAGAATAAGGCATATCTAGGAGAGGATCTCTCGTGCGCATGCAAGTATCACATGTTTCTCGTGAAGGATGCCAATGAGGGCTATCTTTACGTCCACAACAAAGCAGGTGACCAAACTGCACAGCCTGCAGAAGACCTTTCTTCCGACGAGGAAGAAAATGATAGTTGCGAGAAGTTTGACGCTGATGAGCTGTGGGATATGAACAATGCAGAGGTCGCTGTAAAGAGGCAGCAGTCTATCGTGAATGCCCTCCTTAGCTCAGTTCTCGAAGCACCCCTTCCGTCTTTCGCTCCGGTCTTGGAGGATCCAAAAATGGTCCAATTGCTCGCGGAAGGTCTTCATAAGCTTCAAGAAGCACAAATAACGGCTGCCTTGGCAGGCACCGAGAACCTTTCCTGCTGGAGTGAGAAACAGAAGTGGGATGAGGATGTGGACAGGGCCAGGGACATTCTGGGGTACAAAGCCCTTCGGCCTGGTCAGCGTGCCATCATCAATGCTACCATTGCTGGGAATGATGTATTGGTGATCTGGCCCACTGGCGGGGGGAAGAGCCTGCTCTTCCAACTGCCTTGCGCAATGCAAAGAGCAGGAGTCACCCTGTTGCTCGTTCCCTTGCGAGCACTGGCTTCTCAGCATGTCAAGTGGCTGAACAATCACGGCATCAATACGGTTTGGCTGGATGGTTTTGGAGGTGATGCAGAAGCACAAGCAAAGGAAAAGGAGGTACTCGAAGATATCATGAGTCCAGCTTCAGGTGTTCGTTGTATGGTTGCAACTCCAGAGAAGGTGACAAGAAACACCACAGTGAGGGTTGTCCTAAAGCGACTTGCTAGGACCGGCCGGTTGCGTAGAATTGTTTTTGATGAATGCCATGTTTTGCTTGACTGGTCGAATTCTTTCAAGCCAGACTATGCTAAATTAGCAGGTTTACGTGCTGAACTAGGCATGCCCCCTGTCTTAGCACTCACGGCAGCGCCCGTCTACAAGGACAGAGCACTTCTTTGCAGGTTACTGGGTTTAGAAAGTACTTTGGAGATGGATGGAAGAGAAGAAATACTGGACCCCTTAGATGGCCTAGGGGAAAACGGGATTCCGGATCAGAAAGAAAGGCAGTCAGGGCTTTGTCTCGAACAAAGTAAGAGAATGGAAAAGCGCTGGCACCTGTTTTGTCGCTCCACTCGTAGAGACAATCTTCGTTTCGAGGTTTGGCCAAAACCGGCGGACAAGCATGCTCTTGCTTGGCAGTTAGCGGATTACCTGAATCTCCTTCAGAAGAACCCAGAGACCATCCTTGGACCAGAGGAAGATGTGGACAAGGCTGGCTTGCCAAGGCTTCAAGATGGCAATGAAGTGGATGGTAGTTTCTCTGGTCTTGTGTTTGTTTCTACACGAAAGGAGACACATGAAGTAGCAAAGCTGTTAGCTGCAAGCGGAATGAGAGGAGTAGCTGCGTACCATGGACGTGACACTGCATCCATGACTGGTGACAGGCAAGAAAAGCTGATGAAGCTGTGGCAATGTGGCAAACTGCCTGTCTTGGTGACGACTCCTGCGTTGGGCTTGGGCGTGGATAAGCCCAATGTTAGGTTTGTGGTCCATTGGACCATGCCCGGCAGTCTAAGGGCCCTCCTTCAAGAAGCAGGACGAGCAGGGCGTGATGGAAAGCCTGCCCTTGCTCTGCTCCTATACTCCTTCAGCGACACACAGGTGCACGAGGCGCTGATGTTGAATGAGCTGCAAAAAGCTGCTGCAGCCGTTGTACCTTACATTTCTTCCAGTGGGAGCAATCAAAGGCAGTCCATGCCAATTCATAAGCCTTCAATCGCGGAAGAATACAGCAATCGTCGCGCTGAATTGCTGAAAGTGGTAGCGTATGCAGAAAGCATGACAAAGTGCCGAAAAAGGGTTCTTGAAAACGGGTTGAAAGATGGGCTGGCTCCAAGCCAGAAGTGTGTGGTTGGATGTGATGTTTGCACACCGCGGGATGAGAACAATATGGTCACGACCAAAAATGTGACAGTAGCAGCCATAGCAATCATCAAACTGCTTGCCCATACCGGGGCACTCTCTCGCAGTCTTTTGATGTCCGTCCTTAATGGGAAACGTGTAGCAGAAGTGAGGCCACTGATTCCTGAGCAGGATCAGAACCTATTTGGGTCTATGTCAAAGCAAGCTGGCATAAGTGATTTTGTTCTGGAACGCATCTTTGTACGCCTCCTCCTAGATGGGATACTTGTCTCTTCCTTTCAACCCAACCCATCAGAAATGGGTACTGGAAGCACAAAGTTTGCCGTGGAAATGAGCGCGGCGAGGCGCTTTTTGGCCAAGTATAGTACTGGTGCAAACAAATATGAAATATCTTATTGGAACCCTTACGAGAGCGATGACAGTGATGACATGTGTGCTGTATGTGGAGATTTTGGTGAGCTCTTATGCTGTGATGGAGCAAATTGCACAAGGGCATATCACCTGGAATGTTTGAAACCAAAAGACAGGCCTGGAGAAGAGCTGGAGGAAGAAGATTCATTATGGCTCTGTCCTGTGTGCTCAAGCAAAGGAGAGGTGGAAAGGAAGACTTCAAAGGATGCTTCAAAGACTGGCATATGTCCCAACTCATTCATGCTGGAAAACAAGACAACATTTACATGCGTTGGAAAGTGGAGTAATGAGGAGACGCGAAAGAGTATAAGATTACTGCCACGTTATCGATCCTACTTGAAAAATATCAAAGATGGTACATCATCCTGGCAGTGGAACACAGATGGGTGGTACAGGGCTATGGTTGGCTGTGGGATCGATGTGTTGGACTCTTGGGTCGCAGTTGATGAGCACCTGCCAACTGAAGTGTCAAGAAGTGGGATGAAGACAAGACAGAAGCGCAGTCAATCAGGGCAGGGGCCAGGCGATAGGGATACTCCAGCCAATGGGAGGGACACCGCTTTTCAGCGATGGTTTCTTTGTTGGTGGGGTGATGCCAGCAAAAGCAGGGGTGTGAAGTTCTTGTTTTTTGACGCAAGGTTTCGTCGGATGTACAAGGCAGGAGAAGTCCTCAAGGTTTTGGAACAAGAGGCCAACAACCCAGCTGCAGCAACGTATCCATCTGGCAATGGATCTACACCTGGATCCAAGAAGGGAAGAGGTTTGGCAAAAAGCATATTCCAGGCAGCCATACAGGCAGTCGATCACATGCCAGATATCTGTAAACAGCTGCAAGCTGATCCAGAGTTAAGTTTGCTTTTGCAAGAGGCTGAAAGAGCAATGAATGTAGAAGCTGGGGCAGAGACGAACCAAGCACAGGAAGAGAATTTGGGAAAATTTGAACAAGAACGCGCAAACAATATCCAGCGGAACCAAGGATACCTGAACCAGCTTATGGATATTGCACTGGATACCAATCGAGGGGAACTTGAAGTTGACACCTCGGAATATGGTGCAAAGGAGAATTCTGTTGAATCTGATGGAATTTTCAACGAAAGTGATAGTGAGCTTTCTGAACCCATCCACGGAAAATCAGTAAAAGATCCTTTATTGGCGCAACATTCCACCGATTCACTTCCTGCGAAGAATGTGCAACCAATAAAGCAGCAAGAGAAAAATCAAAAGTCTGCAAATGATCCTGTCCAACAGAATGGCTCCTCTCATCCACATGATGGGAAGCTGTTTCACAGAACTCATGCGTTGGCAAACGGGGAGAGGGCTCAAGACAAGAAGGCACTGGGCGGCGTGATATCTCTCTCAGCCATTGCAGCTGCACCTGTTCAGAAGGCCTCAAGGGGAGGTTCAGACCATGGGGTTGCTCTCAAAGAAAGCGATCTAAGAGATGTGATCGAGGAAGAATACACTACCAGGCCAAAAAGGAAAACATTATCAGGGCACTCATCAGACATGCCATCAAAAGCTTTCGTTTCGAAGCGGCACCGCAGTGAACTTCCTCTGCAAACTCTGCACACTATTGAGCAGAGAGCAGCTATCTGTGAGCAAGCATCTCCCAATGCTACAGGAACCTTCAAGGTCGACTCAAAGCAGGAATTGCGAGATGTGGCCCTAGCAGAAGCTGTAGGTTTGGTTTTACCAGCGCAAAGCATGCCTGAAAGGTTGCTGGAGCACCTCCACCAACTCTCTTTCAGACAGAGATTTCTTCTGGAAGAGGTATGTAGCAAGGCAGGTTGGGAGGCTATAGATGAGATCTTCATCAAAGAATGGGTGAAACTTGCGCATGCACATGGCTTGATGGAAGAGTTTGAGGAGACAACGTTGAAAAGCGGCAATCTTCAGGCAGATCAAGAGGCCGCTGTTTTGTTAAATCTTCAAACTAGTACTTCTGAGTTGAATGACAAGAGAAGGTTTGGAATGCTCCTTTTGAGGAGGTTCTTGGAAGAAGCTGTAGCAAAGCATAGTGCAATTGGGAAGGCCGAACTGCGTGCTTTGCTCACCTCTGTTCTAGACAGTTTGAAGGAAACCAATTCGAAGACCTGGCAGAACAAGCGTCTTGCAGATGTAAATGAAGCCAGGTTTGATGCCATGCTTGAAGGTGAAGATGCATGTAGACTGCTTCCAGCTGAGGATGATGACGGCGGAGAGGATGGCGCTGCACTCCAAAAACTCGCCCCTTGCACTCCGGAGGCATCTCGAGAAATGTACAGTGCTGTCTACCGTGCTGGAAAACTTCATTTGGTGCCTGTCTTATGCCGGACAAAAGGATGCCGTGCCTTCCGAAAGTTTTGTTGTAGTCGGTTTTTGTTCTTGAAGATACCAACAAACCACCCGAAGCAAGTGGAGTCGCTGTTGCAGACGCCTCTCAGGATAGCAGGACGCAAATTTGAATTCGTCTTCTCCAAACCACTGGATGAGACTGCTGTGTATTTTGCCACGAAAGGGCATGGTATAGCACGGGAGGCTGAATTCAGTGTCGAGAAATTTCGCAAGTGGGCAGTTCCTTTGTCGGGCGATAAATCGGCAAGTCTAGCCTTTGGGAAGTATGCATCCAGGTTTGAATTGAGCTTCTCAGAAAGCGACCCTGCCTTGTTGATCTATCCCAAGGAAGTGATATTTATTGATGACGATGATACACAAGATGTTGAAGATTTGAGGGTTGAAGCAAGAACCGATGGTTGCGGTCTCATGCGTGATGATCTCGCCGACGAAGTTGCTTCGTCCCTGCATATTGGGACGGCTCCGGCCGCTGTGCAGGCACGTTGGGGAGGATGCAAAGGTGTATGGTTGGTTGTTCCTGCCAATGAGTGGAAGTACGGTGAAGACAAGAGGTTTGCCATTCGTACAAGCCAAGTGAAGTATACCATTGCTCAACCTGAAAGCTTCCACATCACTCTTGACGTTTTGATGACCATCGGCGCTCGTGGGAGTCGACGTGCTCATGCACCTTCTGTTGGTAAACTGACGAAGCAAGTGATTCCACTGTTGGTGCACAGAGGGGTCTCCCTTCAAACTCTTCTCACGTTGCAATCAGAAGCACTGGCAGATATTGAATCCCGTCTCTTGGGATCTCGAGGTGCTGTGGCCGAGGAGCTTCGACATGCGGACGGCGCTTTGGCTAACGAAGCGTTATCAATGGTGTTAGCTGGGTTCGACCCTGTGAACTCTGCTCACCTCAGGAAGATGCTCCTCCGCCTCATTGAAAAGAGAAAAGCTGCAATAAGGGAGCACCGTATACCCCTTACACTAGCACAGACTGCACTGATAGTACCAGATCCTTACAGGGTGCTTGGACCTGGAGAAGTGTACCTTAATTCGACACAGCGTTTACAGAAAAGGTCTACATTGATGCACAACGAACAATCCCACTCTTTGTTGTACAGCGGCAACCCCTTTGGGCCAATCGAAGGTGATGTGGTCTTGTTCCGCTCCCCTACGCACCTGCCTGAAGATGTCGTGGCTGCAAAGGCTGTGCGTTGCCCAAGCCTGCGAGCTTATGAAGATGTGCTAGTTGTAAATGTTGTTGATGAGGTGTCCATTGCACAGCGTTTGAGCGGTGGGGACTACGACGGGGATCATGCAGTTGTCATCTGGGACCCTCGTATTGTGGAACCTGTCCACAAAAGCAGCATACGCAAGGGTGGCCCAGTTCTTGTTTCCGAGGAGGAAATGCTGGAGATTGCGTCATCTGGAAGAGACAGGGCGCTGCACAATGGGGAAGGGGGAGATGACGATTTTGTCTTGGATAATAAAACAGCAAAGGAGCTCGTCCTGAGGGACTCACGCCCTTCGCAACCTAGCGTGCTGGAGGTTGGAGGGAGAGCTGCTGCCTGCACTTTACACTGTGTCAAGCACCTGTGGACGAGGCAGAACGTGGGGGAAATCGATATCCTGCACCGCATTGGTGCCGACCGTTTTGGCCCATCAAGTAAAGTAGCACGTGAATTAGCATTGAAAGCTCGAATGGCGTTGGATGCGGCCAAGCATGGGGGAGATGCAAAGGCCCCAACAGACCTCCGCACCATGCTCTTTCAGGGCCCACGCCCACACTTTTTGCAGAAGCGCACCTCAGGCGGGAAAGAGAAGGTATCCAAGAACCCAGATAAATTTTACCATTCTCGGAGTGCTCTCGGCCAGATGTTTGACCAGCTCCAGCAGGGAAGTCAGCGAACAGAAATGATTCCTTGGGTGACAGGAACAGAGCAGGGAGTAGATGCGGATGCAAACGCCCGTGAATTGAGCAAGGACGGCCTGGAGCAAGACCTGTTGGTCCCTGGTCACGAGTCCTTTCTACTGCTGGCACGGCGGTTAAAAGCATCTTTCTACAGCGCCTACCAATCCTTGTTGAAGGAAATCCCTGCAGGCGAGTATCGTCTGGAGAAACACCAGCGCCTTCGTAGCGAGGCATGGTGCGAGGCTCGCGACGCATCCCGCGAGGAGTTCCGCCGTTGTGTGCACAGTTTGCAGGAGAGTTTACAGTTGGCATCGGCGTGCTATCGCGTTGGTGTGGTATCGTCCTCTTCTCCATCCACGCGTGCCCATGCCAAGCGGGAGGAGTCTGGCATGGACGGGGCAGAGCACTTGTTTCACTGGGCTGTGGCGGGTGAGTTTTTGCAGCGCATCAAGGCAGATGCAGTGGCGTACCGTGAGAAGGGCACCATCTCGCATTCCGTCACCCGTTTGCGTTGACTTGGATTTACACACGCACCATTCTTTTTCCACCGTTGTCTCCCGGGTCTCTTCCTTCCTTTCTCTTCGAGACGTGGACCGACCCTCCTTCCCCATCCCCAACAAGGGGGGTCGTTTTCCCTTTCGGATGGAAGGGAAGATCGATCCCCCTCGTTTCGACTGGACGGGACTCGGCGTCTCCATTTGCTCCTCCACGACCAAGCGGTGGTCCGAATGGCGATGGCCACGTCCATCCTGCATCGCATGGACGCCAAGCACGCGTCCTACTTAAGAGGTGGGACGCGGATGGATGCGAAGAAGAAAGGAAAGGAGGAAGGAAGGACGAAGAGGAGGGACCACAAGCTCGACACGCGCGCGTGTGGGATCGTCGGTGTGTACACACGAGGCGGCGCAGCCGCACCGGAGATGTACGAAGCCTTGCTCATGCTGCAGCATCGCGGACAGGACTCGGCTGGCATGGTGACGCAAGACAACGGAAGGTTCCACGAAGCCAAAGCCAACGGATTGGTCAAGGACGTGTTCGTGCGAGACACCATGGAACAACTCCGTGGGAACGTCGGCATTGCACACGTGCGATATCCCACCGCAGGGACGAGCTCAGCAGCTGAAGCTCAGCCGTTCTTCGTCAACTCGCCTCTAGGAATCTTCCTCATCCACAACGGAAATCTCACCAACACCAAAGAATTGAGACAAGGATTGCAAGGACCGGATTCCTTCTTCAACCGACACCTCAGGACCGATTCCGACAGCGAAGTGCTGCTCAACGTGCTGGCCGATGAAATCCATCGCGCCAACGCCATCTGCAGGCTCTCCGATTCTTGCGAGGTGGTGGGAAACGAAGTCAACCTTGTGTTCGATGGAATACAAGCCACCATGAACAAAGCCAAAGGAGCGTATTCCGCCATATGCATGGTGCAAGGGGTTGGACTGGTGGCTTTTCGGGACAAACACGGCATACGTCCTCTGGTGCTTGGACAGAGGGAATCCAAGGATGGGATGGAATACGCCGTGGCCAGCGAAGACTGTGCTTTCGGACCGTTGGGATACGATCGCGTGAGAGACATCCAACCCGGAGAAGCAGTCATCATCACACCCGAGGGAGAGCTACAGTGCAGGCAGCTCGTGGAAGGCCAGCTCAGCCCTTGTCTGTTTGAGTACATCTACCTGTCCAGGCCAGACACTGTTATCAATGACATCAGCGTTTATGCCATGCAGCTTAATCTGGGAAGGAGGCTGGCCCGACGCATCAAAGAGAAAATTGATGCCGGAGAATGGCAGGTGGACATTGTTGTGCCTGTCCCTGATGGGTCGCGTCCCGCGGCCATCGAAGTGCACTCCCAGCTTGGGCTACCTTACCGGGAAGGGTTGGTAAAAAACCGATACGTCGGCCGCACCTTCATCATGCCCAATCAAAAAATGAGAGAGCTCTCCGTACGACGCAAGTTGAATGCCATGTCCGGTGTCTTCATGGGAAAAAATGTGCTGCTTATCGACGATTCCATCGTTCGAGGAACCACCATGCAGCAGATCGTCGACATGTGCAGGTCAGCTGGCGCAAACAAGGTCTACTTGGCCAGTGCTGCACCAGCGGTCAAGTTTCCAAACGTTTATGGGGTGGACATGCCGTCACGGAAGGAGCTCATCGCGGGCAGTCTATCTGAGGAAGAAGTCTGCACCGCATTAGGAGCAGATGGGTTGCTTTACCAGACCGTGGAAGACCTGATCGCCGCAGGGCAAGAAGAAAACCCAAACATTCAGGAGTTTGATGCCTCCTGTTTCAACGGGTGCTACGTGACGGGGGACGTGACCCCGGAATATCTACACGAGTTGGAAGGCGGAGATCGTGGATCGAGCCGCTCAGGATTTGGGAAAAGGATTAGAAATCTTGTGGCTGCGGCCAGCGCGGACGAAGATTAGAGGGAGGCTCTCTCACACAAATAACTGTTGATTGATCTCTGAAAACGCCGTAGGTGCTTTTCTTCGCAAAACTGAAACATCTCTCCCTCTCTTGCTGTGGCCTGAAGCACCCTCGCATATCTTCGTAGCGAATTGGGGATATCTGGGCGCTATCATGTCATGCAATTATCTGGACACACGCACTGTCTGAATGTGTCCTCAGCACCACCTCACTACATAAACTTTAGAGCAGACACCGCCTAGCCTTTCCTTCAAATTCAACGCGGAGAGAACAAAATGTGGAGAATTTTATTTCAATTCGCAAACAAGAACCACGAGACATCACCGTTGCCGGGTGAAGAATCATCATGCGAAGTGCAAGGTCTTCGTAAATCAGGGCAATCAGAAAAAGGGAATGAATCCGCACCAAAGCGCTTGTTCTGCTATGCAAAAGCACAGCGCAGGCACACACACAAGGAGTCTTGCATGGAGAGCATGCAGTGCTTGGAAGGGACTAATCCTGTACGGCAGCATCGCTTCTCGTCCTACCCCCCACTGGTATCATCGGCCAAGTTGTCGTTCCATCAGGGATGGAACGTTGGCGAAGAAAGGGTGCTCTAATGCTTGAGATGCGCTTATCCTTTTGCTTGGTTCATAAGCAAGCATAGATTGCAGTAGGTCGAGTCCATCCTGCTCGAGTCCAGGAATAATGTCCTGAAGTTCCCTCTTGGGCCAATGCGGGAACGTGTCCTTATAATCTGGGAGCTGGCTAACGTTCGGCCAGCTCTCTTCGCTGGGTGTGCCAAGGACGCGGAAGATCTTAAAGAGCTGGTCGATTTCCGAATCTCCTGGGAAGAGGGGTTTTCCGGTGACCATTTCTGCAAAGATGCAACCAATGCTCCACACGTCCACGGGGGTGGAGTAATGCCTGGCACCAAGCAGGATTTCTGGCGCTCTGTACCACAGGGTGACCACTTCGTGGGTGTACGTGCGCACGGGTATGCCGAACGCCCTAGCCAGTCCGAAATCAGCCAGTTTGAGGGCGAAGTTCCTATGATCGATGAGCAGGTTTTGGGGCTTGAGATCCCTGTGCAGGATTCGATGCGAATGGCAGTAGGCCACGCCATTGATCATTTGGTAGAGGAGCAGCTTCACGAGATTTCTGTCGTTGCAGAAAGAAGCGTCTTTTTCCATGTGTTTCTTGAGGTCTAGGTCCAGGTACTCGAACACGAGGTAGAGCCTTTTGTCGTTGTGCAGGACGTCCATGAGCCTCACGATGTTGACGTGCTGCAGTTCTTTGAGCAGTGCGATTTCTCGTATGGCAGTGGACGGCACCCCTTCGTCTTCTTGTTCGAGTCTGATTTTTTTCAAGGCGATGGTTTGTCCCGTTCGTTTGTCTTTGGCTTTGTAGACCACCCCATAGGTCCCTTCCCCGATCTTTTCGATCTTGTCGTACTGCACGTTCGATCGTTTCGGTCGCGTCCATCGTGCACGTGGCCCATCCGTCGTTCGCGTGGATGGTTGTACGTCGGTCAGTCCATCCGTTCGTCCGCGTCTCTCGTGGTCCGAAGACGCACCATCACTCGTTTGTCTCGCCGTCCTTCCTTCGACACCCCTTCGCTCGACGCGTGTCGTCCCTTCCTCTCGTTTTTTTTTCTCTTCGCATCCTTTCCGATGGCGGACGAGACGTTTCGCATGCTTCGTTTGGTCATCTTGTCTTCACACGTGGCGTGTGAGAGCGTCCACGTCGCATGGTCGTGGTTGGGTCTCGTGTGGATGGTGGTCCCGTTCCCCTTTCCTTCCACCCTCCGTCCGTCCGTCTCTCCCACGGATGCGACGTCCCCCTCCTTTCCCTCCGTTCCAGCTGCGCCGTTCCCATTCCTTCCGTTCCCATTCCTTTCCTTCGTCTCGTGGATCGCACCTGTTCTGCCATGACGAGCGTCGAATGGGACCTGCGACGTCGCCTCACCCACCGATCGAGAGGACCACGTCCGTCCCATCCCCCCCTGAGCCCTGTTCACAGGCTCGCTTCGGGGGAAGCCGGGGAAGGAGGGGACGGGTTTGGTGCATTCACAGGCTCAATCGAGGGGGTGGTCGAAGTCCGGCGTGGATAAGAATATTCGGTTAGTATTCTCTCGGACCTCGTCAACGATGGAGTGGGTACCGTAGGGCTTCGTGTGGATCGGTAGGACACTCTCATGGCGTGAAACGAAGCGTGCAGAAGGCTCCACACGTGCGCGCATACGGGTTGCATGGAGTGGTTCAGGTCGCGTAAGAGGAAGTACGACCGCGACGTCGAGAGAGCTTTCGGGGAGTGGAAAGCAGCGAAAGAGCGGAGGGAGGAGAGGGAGGAGAGGGAAAAAGAAGAAAAGAGGCGAGGGAGGACTCGGCACCTCGGAAAACTTCTTGAGGAGCTTCTCGTTTGCGTATGCGCAGTGGCAAAGGAATCCCCTGCGTACGTGGTACAAGGGAGTGAAAATGTCAGGGCACGGGAATGTTGGAAGGTAGATCGGCGTCAGAATAACTTCCAGGAGTTGTTTGAAAACACGCCAGAAGACGTGTTTAAAAGGCGGATGCGGATGAATAAGGAGAGTTTCTCCACCCTTCTCTCGCTCGTACACGCACATCTCGAACCGTCACCTCTTGCTAGGGGGGATTTCATGTCCCCGAGGAGAGTTCTAAGCCTTACTATCCTGCGGTTGGCACATGGTACCACCTTCCTAGAACTATGCCAGCAGTTCGCCATTGGTATTTCAACAGCACACAACTGCTACAAGAAGGGGATTCATGCACTTTGTAGCTTGCAAGATCAGTTCATAAAAGTGCCAGAAACTAGTGCTGACATTCAGAGTTGCATCGAGTCCTTTGCCAGCCGTGGTTTTCCCAATGCTTGTCTTGCAGTGGACGGGTGTCACGTCAAAATCGAGTTGGCTGACCAATATTTGGGTTTGCAGGATTTCATATGCTATAAAGGTTTCTACTCTTTGAACAGCATAGCTTATGTGGATGGGAAAGGTTTTTTCAGGGCAGTCCTATGTGGGTGGGCAGGCTCATCTGCAGACGGTGGGGTGGTGAGAGAAATGGAGTTCACGAAGAGCCTACAGGTACGTAAGAGGATCACGCTAGGTTAGCCACGATCAGCACTGACTAGTCACCCTAACCGGGCCGTCTTACTGCGATGGCAATTTCAGGACGGTCTTCTTACCAGAATGGTTCATTTGTATAAACAGATCCAGTATTATGATGGGAATGGGACACGGCAAAGAATTATGTTGCCACCAATGGTACTCGCAGACTCCGCTTTTGGTTTAGAAAAATGGCAAATGACACCGTATAAGGGAGAAACTGGATGTGGGTCGGGCCCGGAAAGAAGGTTCAACTTCTATCACAGTTCCGCAAGGGTTGTTGTGGAACATGCTTTTGGCAGGCTCAAAGGGAGATTCAGGTTGCTCCTACATACGCACAAAACTTCTTGGCATATGGGGGCTCATTCCATAATGGCAGCAATGATCCTGCACAATTTCTTGGGTTATCAGAACGATGGTTTCCTACCAGATTGGGCAAATGATGTCGAAGAGCTCCAAAATCCTAGTACAGCAGATGCATATGTTCCAGGGCGTGGGGGTTCTGATAGTCGATCTGCAATGGAGATGAAACAAGAACTGACACGGTTTTTCATGCAACAGGGTCGTCCACAAAGAAGAAACAGGAACAGGTAGTGGATTACATGCAGGTATGTTTTCGATTGCTGCTGATACATAGTACATGTGGCATTTACTGACAACTCTTTCGTAAAGTTTCTTGTAGAGTCAGTACTTGCTGTATGGCTTGCTCAGCAGTTGGCTTCTCACCGATTTGACTTATGATGACCGCAGGAGAGAACTTTTGTGCCAGCAAAAACATGTACCGTTCCTCCCAGTTATTCTGGATTCGTAAGGCCCGGTCAAGTACCTGGGCTTCTGCATCTTGGGTCTGAAGTTGTTTCTGCATGGTGGTAATTGAAGTCACAACTTTGCTGAAGCTTTCATGTGTCGTACTGGAGTGTTCTGCCATTGCTGTCAACACTTCACCGTGTCTTCGATCAGCGTTACTAGGCCTCCTGCCTTTGTTTCCAAGAGCTTGCGGAGGGCGCACTGGACTGTGTGCCTCGTCATTCCTAGCAGATCTCTTGTTGTTGCCCTCCATATTTGTTTCAATTGTTGGCTGGCTGACGATGTTCGATTCACGTAGGAGGGATGGGCTGTCATCCACAGATTTGTCATCGACTTGTGTAAGGGCAGTGGGTGATGGCCTTTCAGCCTTGATGCAAGACTGCAAGACAACATTTGCAGGTGGACATACTGAAGGTCTTCTTAGCATGGCTTGCTGCATTTCAGCATAAAAAGGCCAATCAATTTCATCAAGTTTTTTTTCTCCCGTGCAGTTTGCCTTTTTCTTCACAACCTTCCCATCTTCATCAAGGGAGGTCACTGTCCCACGTTTTTTTTCCTTATAGACATCCTGCAAGTATTTCCATTTCTCAGTAGCCTTTATGCGGAACACTTCCTCTAGATATCTCTTTTCGTCCACTCCATGCTCATTGCAAAATGCACCAAATGTTCCACCACCACACACAAACCAAGGAGCCATTAGTCCCAATTTTGCACACATTGCTTGGCGAACCTTCCGCCAACCAACCTCGATATGCTTACCTCTCGATACGTCAAACTCACCAAGGAGCTCGACCCCCCGGAGATTAATGAAAGTCGACGTCGAATTCGCATCCCAAAATGCACGTGAGGCGAAAACGACGCCTTTGGGCGGTCGCGCTTTCAGGGATTGTTCCTTTCCTTGTAGTGGGGTTTCAAACCTTTGAGGGAAGAAGATGAAGAATCAAAAGATGTCAGTTACTACCACACAACGTAACGAATGCGCTCTTTGTATGCGCAGTACCGACTCACTCTAACTCAACCAAATGACGACAAGGAAAGCAAATGTATTGCTCACAAAAATTCACCTCTCGTTCACTCGCCAATGGGATGGTGGGCATCTTGGACACGGTGTCCTCTTTGAGAGAGTTTGTGTCTAGTTCCTCTGAGCTTTTTTCTTCCAGTTCTTCTGATACGTCCGCATCACAAAGTGCATGGAAGGAACGATTGCAAGTAGCACATTGAACAAGTTCAATGCTTTCGCTTGAACACCTGCAATGGAGGGGGACGACCATTTCCGTTGAATTCATTTGCATCTTCATGCGTCCCCGCATCCTGTAAAAGCAAGAGGCGAGGCTTGTGGCAACGGCCATCCTCTCCCAGTGTTCGGCGACCAGATGCGCACCTGCTCGAACACGGTCGTCCGGCAGTTCGTCGTCGGGACCGACCTCTGCCACTCAAACGCTCACAAAGAATGGCGGGATCTTGTCCTCTGCGGTGATGTACACCTTCGCAAAGTCCATTGAAGTATCTACCGATAGTCTACTTCAAAAAAAACACCTCCCGCATTTCCCCACTTCCCCGGCTTCCCCGGCCGTGAAATCCTCTGCGCGTCACGTTTTTATCCATCCTACCCTCACCCACGAGTATTCAGAATACGATTTCCATTCTTCGGTTCGCGGAACGTAACCCGTAGAGGTGAGTTTCCCTGGGTTACCCCGGCCCCAGGGCCGGTGGGAAGGAGGGAAACCCCTCGACGCTCCCCGTACTTTTTCGGTCTTTCCTGAAGGGACTTTTTACTTTTATTCACGAAATATTCGCACGTATGCGTGGAGGAGAACCTCCGGGGAAGCAGGGACATTCCCCTCCTTCCCCGGCTTCCCCCGAAGCGAGCCTGTGAACGGGGCTCTGGGGTTTAGGGCTACGAAGGGGAGAGAAGAAACTCTCTTGGGCTCTCTTTGCCCTCTCTCCCTCTCCCTCGAGGCACACGCGGGTGGGAAGCCGAAAGAGAGAGGGAGGCGTCGCATCGATCGCACGGGCATGGACACGGACCCAAGCGACGTGGACGGGATGGAAGAGGGTGTGGTGCTGGGATTTCCCGTGGAAAAGGAAAGAGGAGGAACCCATGGATGGACAGGAGAGGAAAACAAGACCCATCCGAATCCGTTCCTCAGCCAAGTGGGTGGTGCACCGGCGTGGTTGACGCCACGACACCTCCCACACGCCCAACCATGTCCCACGTGTGGTGACGTCATGAAGTTCCTGCTGCAAATCTACGCACCGTGGGAGGAAAAACAAGACACCTTCCATCGAAACATCTACCTGTTCACCTGCGTGCGTGCCACCTGCTTGAAGCAAACCAAAGATCCCAAGAAAACGAAGAACGTCGCCGCCGTCGCCTATCGAAACCAACTGCCCAGGAACAATCCGTACCACGCCCAAGACGCGTGCCAACAAGCCAAACATCGATACCGTGGACGAGTGGACGAGACCTGCGAATGGTGCAACACGTGGATAGGAAACAAAACCTGCGGTGGATGCAAGACGAAGAAATACTGCAGCAAACAACACCAAATCGAACACTGGAAGCATGGACACAAACATCAATGCAAGGATGGAAAACTGACAAACGATGCAAACACACGCACAGAAGCATTCCCGCACTGGAACGAATGGGAACTCGTCGTGGAACCCGAAATCAACCCTGAAGACGAACAAGTGGACGATGGAACGGATCGAGGCGACGGAGCACGGAGCACGTCCCAACCATCCAACGACGATGAAGCACAAGTGGACCATTCACCCGCACCGAAGAAACCCAACGGGAACGAAAACGCACACCTGGAGCGATTGGTCGCAGCCTACGAAGGGAAAAAATTGGAAGGGAAGGATCCAGGAGAAGCCATCACTGCAGACGACGTCAACAGCATCGAGATCTCCCGAGAGCACCAACACCTGGCCGATGTGCAAGCGCGCATGGCACTTGCGCCCGACCAATGCGTGAGGTACTGCCGTGGACAGGACGAGGAAATCCTGTGGATGGGATTGCACGGGAGGATCCAAACGCACGACGTTCCCAGGTGCGCCCGGTGCGGTGGCAAGCGCAAGTTCGAATTCCAAGTCATGCCCCAGATGCTCTCGTACCTGGGGGTGGACGACGAGCAGGACAACGCCACGGATTGGGGGACCCTGGTCGTGTACACGTGCGAGAACAGCTGCGACCCCGCGGAGGCCTTGGAAGACCCCGCCTCCTCGGTCGAGCACGCGGCCTACATCGAGGAATTCGTCTGGATCCAACCTCCCGTGTGAGCGTGGGAAGGCCGACCCCACTGCGGAAGCGCAAGGCACCACTGGATAACGAACCGGACCCGTGCGGCCGTTTCATTACACACTGTACAATGCGAGGCCCAGTGCACCCACTGCGCTGGTCCCAAACAGCACTTTGGAAGACAATTCCACGGATTCGTTCGAGAGCATGCTTGGTTTGGTTTGCTCGCCTTCAATAAATTCGTCCCAGATCAAGTGCCGAAGCCCACCCAAGTAATGGTACAGCACCGGATAGCTCACGGCCAGCTTGGTGGGAAGCACGAGCCACGGGTAGGAAGCTTTGAACACTTCCACGGCTTCGATCCCGTTCCCAGTGACGGACGCGAATCCGAGCATGGACGTGTATCCCACTAGCATGACCCCGGTGACGCGGTTGGTGATGGACGAGATGGACACCAAGGGGAACTTGTAGTGTGGTTTCCCTTCCAGATCGAAGAGTTCTGGCGAGAGCGGTCTATTCTTCAGCAGATCGCGGTGGTTTTCCGGTGTGCCGAGGAATCCCGTTCCGCCTTCTTTGGGCTGTCCGTATTCCGGTGGCACGCCGAAGTTTCCGATTTCCCTGCGTTGCGTTTCGTTGGACGGATGGCACGCAACGGTCGTCGACACGTGTCGCGGTCAGCGTTCGGCGTCCGTCGGCGGTGGGTTTCGACGGTTCGTTCCGAATCGTTCGTTCGTTCCGTCGCCTCTTCCGCATCGTATATCCTCTCTCTGATCTCGTGGTTTGCATTGGGATCGTTGGTTCGAATCTTTCCTTCCTTCTCCTTGGTTTCTTTCTTTCTTTCCTCGTTTCGTTTCGTCACGTCACGTTGGTGGGTGGGTCCTGGTCTTTTCTTCCGTTCCAGCACCGCATGCATGTCTTCGCACCTCTTCGCTCCATCCGTTGCGTTGGTCCATCTTCCACGTCGCACGTGTCGGAGGAGGTGGGTCCGCCATCCTGCCATGGATGCGATCTGCGTCTTCTTCCCCTCTCTCTCACACCAACCGACGTCGGTGTCTCTCTTCGACTGCCCCACCCCCTCCACGGTATCGGTATCGGTAACCGTTTCAAAGGGATGCGGATGTGGATGTGGGTGGACAGGACGACAAACCCATCCACCCCACACAGGAAGGGTGACGAAGTGAGAGAGAGAGAACCGACGACGATGGCACCGGGAAAGATGCGATGGGGTGACGCCGCCGACGTACAAGGAACGAGTGGCCACGGCGAGGCAGAACCGTGGAATGGGAGGACGAAGAACGACCTGCCGCCACCGCAGATCTACGGACCCGACGAAAAAGGGATCAAAACCACGGTGGAATATCGGTACAACGAAGAGGGACAAAAAGTCAAGATCACCAAAAAAACAAGAGTGCTCAAGAAGAAAAAAGTGATCAGCAAAGACACCATGGCCAGGAAACAATGGGAGAAGTTCGGAGATGCGAAAGGAATCGCACCCGGAACCGACAACCTCACCGCCGTCTCCACCGACGAAATCTACGTCGAAAGACCCAAGAAACTAGGAATGAAACAAGAAGAAGAACAGGTGAGACCAAGACGAACGCACAAACGAAAAAAATACACACGGAGAAAAGAAGCATTCCGTGCAATTACGGAACGATGCGCACGTGACGTCGAACACGCACGAAGGAAAAAAAATACTGACCCGAATCCACCCACGCGCCGACTTGCGACAGACCAAACCGGATGCACTCGCCGCACTCGCAGGTACCAACACGTCCTTGCTCGTGTGTCGCATCTGCGGAAAGAAAGGGGATCATTGGACCAGCAAGTGTCCCTACAAGGTACGCAGAAAAGCGCACCGGCACAATCCACCCCCAAAGTGCCCTGGACAACCCAAACCAGGCCGCCGAAAGCGCGCGAGATGGATGCCATGCTCCTTGTGCTGACCGTACACGGCTCGAAATGGGCTCTGCTGGATGCGTGCTGTTCAATTTGCAGGACCTTGCCGGAAACAAAGGTGTCATGGCGGGCGAAGCACCGCCAGATGAGAATGCGCCGGCTATGCCCAAACCCGGCGGTTATGTGCCCCCGAACATGCGAGCCGGTGCTGGAGGTAGCGCTATGGCTGGAGAAAGTATGCGTCGACCCAGGGACGAGAACTCCGTGCGCGTCACCAACCTTTCCGAGGACACCAGGGAGCCCGAGCTGCAGGTGCTGTTCCGACCCTTTGGACAGATCACTCGCATCTACGTGGCGACCGACCGAGAGACGGGTGAATCTAGGGGATTTGCGTTCATCAACTTCATGCGCAGGGACGAAGCCCAGAAGGCCATCGACACGCTGGATGGGTTTGGGTTTGACAACTTGATCTTGAGGGTGGAATGGGCACAGCCCAGAGAAGCCAGGTCTTGAGCGGGCATGGCCCGCTCCATACCTGTTTTGGATGTAAGCGTGTTGTTGTGTTGAAGAAACTATCATGGGTGAGACGTGTGGGGGCGCCCAAGTGCGGTTGTCCATCTCGCTGCAAATGCTTGTGTATCTTGTTGACTGCTCCTCGACGACCAGCCGCCTAGAATATGCAGTCTTCCCCTTATTCGACGGTGGAACGCGTGCATTCATATCGATCGACCAGACCCACTATCTCTAGCATCCTACCTTTGCCACGTGGATGTGAGGAAGGATCTGTCGCTGTTGACAGGGGCAGCCCTAGAATAACATCCACAGGCGATCGTGTTAATTTCCATCCAACGTTGGCGTGGTATGTTCCTTCCACCACGTTGTCGACGTTGCGATTCCAATGGTCAAGTAGAGAAGCGTTTGGGAAGATCTGTGTTTGTTACAGGATCCTGATCATCACGGAGTGACAGGCGGCATCGCGTGTCTCGGCCCGACCTAGTTGTTTCCAGTGGTCATCTTGAACACGCCACGGGCCTGTTTTGCTCGCGTGCAAGTCCATCACGAGGTTCGTCACGTTCGCACAGCGTCAGCGATTCTTGTTGCGTTCCGACTTCTTCCGAGCAGACGCATGCGTGGTTGGTTCCTTCTTTCTCGTCGGTTGCTTCGACCGTCGTCTAGGCTCGGCGGTCGTGCCTCCTTTCGTCCGCACGCGTCGCACGTTCGTCTTGGCTTTCGGACGTTCGCGACCTTCGCATGTCTGCTTTGGCATTCCATGGTTCGAGAGGGAAGAAGCGACCGTCTCTCTTTCCTTCTTTTCTTTTCTTTTCGTTACGGTTGGTATTTGTTCGCACGTGTGCTTCTCACCATGGCCACTGCGGCTGCGAGTGTCAGTCCTGCAGGTATGAGTACGCTGGTGATGCGATCTCCTTTGGCCTTGCGATGGATCAGTCCTTGTGCGGTTTGGTAGAACTTCTGCTTCTCCACCAAATCCGGTGGGATGTCCATGCTCATCGTGGCGTGTGGACGAACGAACCGGAGACACGAAGGGGAGTAGGAATGCATGGGATGGAACAACCATCTTCCATCGATGTTCGGGATTTCGATGGGAATAACCCAAGGTATCGATGCCTTCACGGACACCTGAAACGAAGGACGAAGGGGACCAACCGATGCCGGATGGAGGATCCCTCCATGCTTACGGTGCGTCTATGCCACCATGGCCTTGGCTTGACCACATCCATCCCTCCATGCCTAGGTTGAATCCAAACCACCATGGCCTTTGCTTCCTCCCATCCATCCCTCCAATCTTCCGTTCATTCCATGGCATGGTGGCATCCATCCCAAATCATCCATTCTTCCATCCTTCAATTCGATCCGTGTCGATGCATCCTCCTTGCCTAGTTTTGGGACCCGTGTTGGTTGGATATCCTGTTGCACACGAAGGTGTCCCACGCGTAGGTCCCACGTGCTTCCTCTTCCTGCATCCACCACGTCCTTTTCTTCCCCTCCCATGGATTGCCCGTCTCTGTCGGGTGGGTGGAACGCACCGTCCCTCCATCTCGAAGGGAACCTTCGTCGCAACATCCATGGTCGCTCTATTGAAAGGATCTGCTGTTTCCCGCAAGGTTACCAAGTAGCGTTGGAGGACTTGGGTTCGTGTAGGTCCTTGGGAGTTCGGAGCACGAAGGTGCACGGAGGAGCCAGGTAGGAACGAGTGTGGTACCTGCATTCAAGGGGTGGCCTCTTGGACCCTACTAGCCACCACCATGCCTACGTGGCATGGTGGATCCAACATTCCATCCACAACCGCGGTCGAACGTGCGGCTGTCCTGATCGGAGGGGACGGCTTGCACGACCCCTCCCTCCGAGAAGAAACTCCATGAAACGGGTCCTGCACTTCACTTCTCCATCCCCTTGGACCACGATTGTGAGGAAGCATCGATTGGACGAACGCAAGCACACCCAGTCGCACGACGACTCCGTCCGAGGACGTGCGACACGTGCCAACCCCGTTCCGAAACGTCATGGCGGAAGAAGGAAGCGAAGAGATGGATTTCGAACAGCTTGGCGTGTGCGAACCCATACGGGTCGCCATACGTGGACTGGGATGGAAAGGACCGACCCAAGTGCAGGCGGCGGCACTCCCACACGCACTCCAAGGCAGAGACGTCGTCGGATTGGCACAAACAGGATCTGGAAAAACAGCCGCGTTCGCCATACCCGTGCTGCAAGGTCTCCTCGAAAATCCTAGGCACAACGCAGCGCTCGTGCTTGCACCCACCAGAGAATTGGCCTTGCAAATCGCCGAACAATTCGAAGCCTTGGGAAAAGGGATGGGCGTGCGCGTGGCAACTCTCGTGGGAGGCGTGGACATGATGGCACAGGCCATCGCACTCGGAAAAAGACCGCACGTGGTGGTGGGCACGCCAGGAAGGGTGGTCGATCACCTCACCAACACGAAAGGATTCCATCTCAAAGGACTCAAACACCTGGTGCTGGACGAAGCCGATCGGCTGCTCAACCTCGACTTCGAAAAAGAAATCGATCAAGTGCTCAAAGTCATACCCAAAGAAAGGAACACGTACCTCTTCTCCGCCACCATGACCAGCAAAGTCGACAAGCTGCAAAGAGCGTGCCTCGCCAATCCGGTCAAAGTGGAGGTCTCGACCAAATATTCCACCGTCAAGACCCTGAGACAGCAGTACCTGTTCGTGCCCGCCAAGTTCAAAGATTGCTACCTGACCTACGCGTTGAACGAATTGGCAGGAAACACCACCATCATCTTTGCACGCACATGCGAGGCCACAAGAAAAGTCGCACTCACACTGAGGAACCTCGGGTTCGATGCCGTGCCCATACACGGGCAGATGAGCCAGCCCAAGAGGATTGGAGCCCTAAATAAGTTCAAGGCTGGAGAGAGGAACATCCTCGTGGCCACTGACGTCGCCAGCAGAGGGCTGGACATACCCTCCGTGGACCTGGTCGTTAATTACGACGTACCCATCAATTCCAAGGACTACATTCACAGGGTGGGACGCACGGCTAGGGCAGGGAGATCGGGGAGATCCATCACCATCGTCACCCAATACGACGTGGAGCTCTTCCAGAAAATCGAGCAGTTGATCGATCTCAAAATGGAGCTTTTCAAGACGGAAGAAAGCGCAGTCATGCTCATGCAGGAACGGGTCAACGAAGCACAACGCATGTCTACCATGCAGATGAGAGAGAAAGATGCCAAGAGACGAGGGAAGAAGCGACACACCGTGGAAGACGACGAGGAGGATCAAATGTTAGGGAGGAAACCGAGAAAGCGAACGTAAGCCAGCGGTTCAGAGAGCTTCCGATACCTGCAAGTGGATAATAAAACCAGTTACACGCAAGGTGTGGATTTCCTGTGTTCGTCTACGCAGTCTCGCACGGCACGTATGTGCATTGGTCCTGTGCCGCAACAACCTCCGACCATCGTTGCTCCAAATTCTGCCACCCATTTCTGGACATGCTTGCAGTATGCCTGGGGCATCATGATGCCCCCCTCGTCAAAGTCTGAGCTGTGCCGTTGCATCTCCAGCGGTTCATGCGCATTTCCACCGGCAATGCCTTCCTGTACAATTGGTCCGTGTCCTTCCTTCTTCATCCAGGACGAGGTTGTGTCCCAGAATCCATTGCCGTATCCACCAAAACTCAGGCCTCTGGCCCCCACCATCTGCGCGAGCCCGGGCATGGCACCGGTGATGCTTTCAGGAGCGCAGCAGTTCACAAGCACCCCTTTCAGGGCAGGCACCCGATGGAGGGTGGTAGCAACGGCATCGTGCAAGGTTTCTCCACCCCTCAATGTGGGAGTGTCGGTCTCTTTCCTGTCCTCAAGGGTGAATGACACGTAGGTAGGTTTGGTGGTGGCGCATGCCTGTTCTGCTGCAGCAATGGCTTGTAGGGAGGTGGGCATGGTTTCGCAGAGGAAGAGGTCCGCAAAGGGGAGGAGTGCTTTCACGGCCACTTGGTAGTACGTTTCCATGTCCTTACAATCTCGAGGGTCCGTCGGTGGCACGTAACACGAGTAGGTGGGTGGCAGCGAGCCGGCCACAAGGACAGGTTGGGTCCTTCCTAGTCTTTGGGCTCGTTTCGCGGCTTGTTCGGCGGCTTGTCCTGCACGTCTCATGATTGGTTCGATCCTTTCGCTGGACGTGCATTGGTCTTCCTGTTCTCTCTGTTGTATGGACGGGGGCAATGCAGGTGTGTTTACAAAGCTGTGTGTGGTGATCACATCTGCTCCCGCTCGTAGGAAGTCCAGGTGCACACGCACCAGTGTTTCTTGTTCGTCTTCCGTTGGATTGGTTTCTCTTTCGTTCCGCAGCTGATGTCCCACGCCTCCATCCATCACCCACACGCGTTTCGCGGGGTTGGAAGCATCCATGGCGTCGACTACGACGATGCTCCTGGACGACGTGTCGGAACCTTCGTCTACGTGTCGTTGGGTATGGATCCCTTTACCTCTCCGGTTCCTCGAGTGGATCGAAAGGAGAGCACCAGACACGTTTGAAAGGGACGCCTTCCATCCCTCCTTGGGGAGCGGTGCTCACCCTCAGCCGAAGAGGGGAAGCTCGATCCCTTCGTATGGGTTTTGTGTGCGTCTTCCCCCCCGTGGTTCGGACGGGTGGAGGGAGAAGGAGGGGGAGAGGGGGGTCGATCTCCCCGTCCCTTCGACGAGGGACGATCCCCTTCGATCCATCCGTTCCTGCGGTTGTGGCTGACAAGCCTTGTGTGTGTGTGTGTGTGTGTGTGAGAGAGAGAGAGAGAGGTTGGCAGAGGGGTGTGCGCGTCGCAGCCACGTGCGCAAATCGACATGGCAGGGGAAGACGTGCGAAGGAACGCCAACGAAGAACCTGGGGAAAGAGGAGACAGACACCTGGAAGAAGACAGGGAGACGGAACAAGACAACGAAGATGGGTCGGAACCAGAAGACGACCATGAGAACGATACCATGCCCGTGTCGGAAGAAACCGAACGAACCGTGCAAGAACAAGCCTTGCCGTTCACCTCCCTCGCCGGAAAGTACGAAACCACCGTCTACTTCGATCCACAAACCGTGGCCAAAGCACAAGTCGTGCAAGTGGCCGAAGGCGGATCGGGATGGAAAGCCAAAATGAACGTGTTCGGTACAGGACAAGAACTCAAAGAAGCCTACCTCGTGCTGCAACCACACGCACTCTTCTGGTTCAAAAGCAAAAACAGCGTCAAAGCAAAACAAGTCTTCGTGCTGGACAGCTATCGTTTCGAAACACCACCCGGATCCTTTGCAGAAGGGGAATACCCACTGGACGTGGTGCAAAAATCAAGGTTTTACTCGTATCGATTCTACATGCCGAACGAATCCTCCAGGCAAGAATGGGCCGATGCCTTGCGCGAACAGTCCCTGGAACGGTGGAAAAGATGGACCATGACCGAACGAATCAAAGCGAAGAAAATGGCCGTGCAACTGTCCGATGCCATGAAAGATGTCGAATCCTTGCAATACCAACTCGCCAGGGTAGAAGACGAGAAAAAAGATGCCTTGCAGGTTCAGCAACGACTGGAAGAAGCAGCAAGAACCGCAGAAGTTAAAAAGGAAGAGAAAGAACGAGAACTCCGAGACAACATCCAACAGTTGGAAAGCCAGCTGCGCACCAAAAGCGAAGAGGCAGACTCACTGGACCGAGACCTGGGCGATGCAGCCACGGAGCTGCATGCGCTGTCGGCCAAGCTAGAAGACAAAGAGCTCACCTGCAACAACCTGGAATCTCAAATGGCGGAGATGAAACAATGCGCAGAGGAACAGCGGCTCCAGGTACAGACTCTGGATGCCACCGTATCCGCAAGAAGCGCGGAAGTGGAGCAACTCAAAACGCTCCTCGCGGAGGCAGAGGAAACGAAGCAGCTGAACCTTCAGGAACTTACCACGCAAACAGAGGAACTGAAACTTCGCGAACGCAAGCTTTCGAGCCTTCAAGAGCGCCAGAGTGAAATTGAGAAGAAGCTGGAGTCTGCTAATTCCCAAGTCGAATCATTGCAATCCACAGTGAGGGAACTGAACGCAACCCTCCGAGCGGCAGAAGCAGAGCAGAGCAGGCTGCAAATAGCAGAGGCAAGGCTCCTGACCAAGATCGACATGTTAGACAAGACAGTTGCCGGCAACAAGGAGGAGAAGGATGACATCATCCGAAAGATGCGCGCCGCAGAAGAAGAAGCAAAAGAATCCCAAATTGGCGCCGCCAAAGTGCAGGCAGAGATGGAGCGGCTGCTGGATAAGCAAGAAGCCCACAACAAGGAAGACAACAAGCTAATAGAGGAACTGTACGAAGAGAAAAGAAGGAGCGACAAGCTCAAGTTTGATTTGGAAGCGGCTCTGAGCTCCTCGCAGCAGCTGCAAGCAACCATTGCTGGTCAGACAACAAAAATCGAGACCCTTCGCCTGACTCTCGAATCGAAAAATGCCGATGTGGCAAACACAAAGGAGCAGATGCGAGCAGAGCAGCAACGGTGCACTCTCCTTGAAGCAAAGCTCCAAGACTGCAATTCACGCATCACTGCGCTGCAGGCAGAGAACCTGTCCCTCTCAGAAGAAACCAGGAAGTTGCGCACCAACTTGCTAGAGAAAACGGACGCAGTGGAGAGACTGGAGGCCCGCACATCTGCTTTCGACTCCTATTCTACAAAGCAGAGCCACGAAATCCAGACAGTGCAGATGCTCCTGGCAAAAGCTCGCAGCGAAATTCACTACATGGAAGCCTCTCTCAACAGCAAGTCTTTTGAGTTGGAGGAGCTCCGCAGGAGCCTAGAAAACAGCTCCAGCACCAGAGAGCAAATGCTGGCCGAAAACTCCCGTTTGGTTGGAGAAACAAAGATGCTCCAAGATAAGAATGCCAGATTGCAGAGGGAGAAGAGCGAAGTCCAGTCCGAACTCAGTAGCAAGGAGGCTAGAATCAAGGCGTTGGAAAACGTGCAGTCCCAACTGGCCGATTACGAGGAGCAAATTAGAAGCCTTCGCGAGAAGCTAATGACAAAGAATGCAGAATTGGAGAGCCTGCAGACAAGATCAACATGGGACCGTCCGACGAACAATGTCCCTGTCCAATACCATCATGTCAGCACAGACAATGGTTCGAGACATGCATTCGAAAGGGTGAGTATGGACAACGAAAAGTTGCAAGCAAAACTGAAGGAGACAGAGCAGGAGATCGGTGCTCTGCGCACCCAACTTTCAAAGACAACGGAGGCTCAGCTGGCAAAGGAGCGGAAACATGCGGTTGCAGAAAGTGAGCGCTTGCGCGCCGCTCAGCAAGAAGCCGATGCGATGAAACGAGAGCTGCTGTCTCTCCAGGCCAAAAACAAGAGCAATCAAGCACTCGAAAAGGAGTACACGGACATACTGGAAGAAATACAGGCCTTGGAACGGAGGGAGCGTGAACGCGAGTCCGATATATCTGCGGTGAAAGCAGCAGGCGTGGCTCAGAACGCTCAAATAGAAGCCCTGAATGCCAAGCTTGCTCAAGCATATTCACTGCTGGATGCCAAGATAGAAAAATTATCTCTCCAGGAGAGTGGAAAGTCGAAAGCTCCCAAGAAAGCCACTCCACCGGCTGCTGAGCCCCAGGAGCCGCCTCGAGTAACTAAGAAGACCATCAAGAAGAAGTCTCCCCCCGAATCGATGATACCACAAGCGGTGAGCTATGGACAGTACAGAGGTGGGACGCCTGCCTACGGGGCGACAGCTCCCAAGCCTCGCTCAACTTTCTGAGATACCTCGACCAGGTCGGTGTCTGCCATTGTAGTAGCACGGTCTTCTTTTTCTGCAGTAGACTGAGATGAGGTGCAAAGCTATGCTACTGGCACACCTAACATATGTGTGTATTCGATGGTTTGGCCCTTGTTCGCCGTTTCAACGTCCACGGTGCTTCGGACCTACCATGGCCATGGCATTGTGGACTCTAGCCCTTCTGGCCCTCTTTGAATCAGATGGTTGCGTTGCACTCTTGCCAGCAGAGAGGCAACGTCCAATCGCCACCTTGTGTTGTGGGAAGGTTCAGGAACTGGGTCCGAAAATTGCAATCGCACAGCGTGGAAATCAGATATCAATTTCAAGGATGGGTTATTCAATCCACTTTGTACTTGTATTGGATATTTTGTGTCCACTGAATTGGATTGCCATCGAGCTTCATGTTGCTTCGTATCCTGTGCTGTTCATGGAGGTGTGGTTCATGTGCCCCAGGGGTCTAATTGTCCACCATTTCCCCTCGGTTGGATTTGGAATGCTGCTTGCATCCATTCAACCGTCGGACGCTTCCCCAATGCATCTGGCCATCTTGTCCTTCTCTCTGTCCAACGTTTCGGTTGTGTCCCACAACGATGGCTCTGTGGTGTCTATCACACCCCTGTCTGGTTGATACAGGATCGTCCAATCCGAACTCCACGTAGGTCCGATCCATCCCCTTCTATTGGAACCTCCTCCGGTTCTGTGGTGTCGATTGAACCCGAACGATGGATCGGACCATCCCAAGGGAGAAAGGGTGGCGAAACGTGTGGTGAAGAGGACACCATCGAAGAGCAGTGCATCCAGCTGTTCGGTGGTCGTGGAGCGGTCCACGTGGCGCCATGGCCACGGCACGAAGCACGGCGTGGAACGTCGCACCCGTCGGATATGCACGTGCCAGACCCTGCGTCCGAGGGACGCGGTCGAAGAGACGGACGAAGAAGGAATGGAGGAAGGTAGCCGTCCAACGAGGACGTGTGAAGAGCTCCTCCGAAAGGGTGGAGAGCGAAACAGACGATTGGCCCGCACGAGTGGGACAAAATGCACTGCTCGTCTCGCCCTTCTTCTTCTGGGGTACCGCCATGGTGGCCATGAAAGGTGTACTTACGCATGTTGGACCGACCTTCGTCGCCACCGTTCGACTCATCCCGGCCGGACTGCTCCTCGTGGCTTATGCAGGAGCCACGGGAAGAAAGCAACCCGACACAGCGCAAGCATGGGGTGCCATCACCCTGTTTGCACTCGTGGATGCTGCAGCCTTTCAAGGATTCTTGGCACAAGGGCTGGAAAGGACTTCCGCAGGCCTTGGGAGCGTCATCATCGATAGCCAACCCATCACGGTAGCGCTGCTCGCGGCCCTCTTTTTCGGGGAGAAAATAGGAAGCAAAGGTGCGATCGGGATGGTGCTGGGGATACTGGGGCTTTGCATGCTTGAAGTGCCCCCCCGAGTGCTCTTGGAGGGATTGGACGCACTCGGTCAGGGAGACAGCGGGATTGTTGATTCGTTGGTAAGCTCGGGGCCCATCGTGGCCGAAACTCAAGCGTCCGTTCCTGGATCCATCTGGGACAGTGGAGCATGGTGGATGCTACTAGCTGCCCAATCCATGGCAGTGGGGACAGTCATGGTACCCTGGGTGTGCAGGTTTGCAGATCCAATCGCGGCCACTGGCTGGCACATGATTGTGGGAGGTTTGCCCCTCCTGGCCTTGTCCTTGACTCAAGAGGGGAGCCTTGCAGAGGAACTTGCACGCATCACGCCGTCGGACACCGCGGCTCTCCTGTATACTTCGTTGCTGGGCAGCGCTGTCAGCTATGGTGTTTTTTTCTACAATGCCTCGAAAGGAAACCTCACCAAGCTCTCTAGCCTCACGTTTTTGACGCCAGTCTTTGCTGCAGTGTTTGGATTCTTGCTTCTCGGCGAAACTTTGAATGCGTATCAATTATCGGGGGCATCTGTCACGTTGCTGGCCATATATTTGATCAACGGACGGGCCGAGGCCAATGAAGAGGAGATGTCCGAAAAAGAATAAGTTGAGAAAACAGGGGTACGATGGTGTTGATTCCCTTCGCAAAGAAAGAAGGAATGCACTTTGTGATGGTTCCTTAGAGGCAATGTAGAAGATGTACACGTCTGGCTGCAGCGCTGGCTTTCTGGCATTCGGCAGTTGTCGTCAAAACACCACGGAGTGATCCCAGTCTGAGGCCTCGAGGAATCACTGTAAAAAACCATTCATTAAATGACCAGGCAACATGTGCTAGTTTGTCCACCATGCCCCCTGACCGCAGGCGCTTCCCAGCAAGGATCGCACCTGATCCTCCCGAGGTGACAGCAATTCCACTCAGGGACAAACACTGCCAGAGTATCATTGTCTCGGTGGGTAGGAGTCACAGGACGAATTCAGAGACATTCTTCCCTCGCACCACGATTCACATGGGAGGGCCGGGCTCCCTCGCGAAGGTGGCCTGGCAGATCCTTTCCATGCACAGCATCCACAATGGCTTGCACTGTGGCCACCATGGCAACCGGGTCGTTCAACTTGTTAATAGCCGATCCGACGCCCACACCGCTTGCTCCCGCGCTGATTGCCATGGGGGCTGTCGCACTGCTCAGACCGCTAGCGCACATCACATGTGCCTTTTCCAGTGCCCGTGCAATGGCATGGGTGGCTGCAATGCTGGGTGCAGCTTTCTGGACGAGTCCAATCAGCCCTGGTGCGAAAGGTTCGGCAATGACTCCTCCTTCTGTCTGAATCACTTCCACACCCATTTGTTCCAGTTTCAAAGCCAAGGCAACTTGTTCGTCCAAAGGCAGAGTGTGCGGCACCGTAACGGAAAGAGGAATGTTCGGATGGCGTTTCATGGTATCGCGGGTGATTTGGAGGACTTCCTCCGCAGAGAACACGATTCCATCTGGGTAGAACCCATCGTAATTTCCCACTTCCAGCATGGAAGCTCCGGCTTTCACGGCCACGTCGAACGCGTGAGGATCCACGGCAGAGGCGCAGATGGGCAGCTGATCTTTGGTGGCTTCTCTGGCTGCAGCCACGACGTTTTCGTCGCATGCCACGTCCACCATGGACGCACCTCCTCTCCAGGCAGCACGTGCGACGTCGTGGGTCAGTTGGACGTCATAATTGCGCAGTCCCACGATGATTTTGACGGCGTTGCGTCGAACGAAGGGTTCCAGCACGTGTCTTGCGTCGTGCACGGCTGCTTGGCACCTGTTTGGTGTCTTGTTCGCATTCGTTTTGCGTCCCCATCCAGCTTGGTTGGCACGTTGGCATCGCGCGGCCATGGTGGTTGGTCGATCGAAACTCCAACGATCGTCTCGTTCCACCCCTCGGTTTCGTCTTCGTTTCCTTCGGTTCGTCGGATCCGATCCATGGGGAAACCCTTCGGGGTGAGACCCGAAAAGAACCCGAACGAGATGGATGGTCCATCCGAACAACCAACCCATGGACAAGGCATCGTCACATTCGGTGCGCTTGTGGTGGCGTATGCTCCACCAGCCCAAGTACTCGAACGTACAAGACGTGGACGTGCACGCCGCCTCGAACGGTGCAACCGTACTCGGATGAACGAACGTCAACGGTTCGTGAAAGATGGATTCGTCGGTGTGGGCCATACGTCGCGATCCATGTCGTAGTGCACTTGGAATGGCCATCCCTTCTTTGCCATTGGAATTCCAACGCCTTGATCGAACCATTGGGTCGAAGCTCCCTCGAAAGAAATCCGCGCACGTTCTCCGCGACCACCTTGTCGTAGCGAAACGGTCGAAGGTTGAATGGATGTTTTCCCAGACGTGAAGCGAGGAAAGGGAATGGAACGAAGGAAAGGGGCAATAACATCGGCGACTTGGAACATATGAGGCTTGATTACGGACTCACACGGAGTCCTTGCAAAAGTGCGTCTGCGAGACACAAGGCAATCGGGACGATGGAGAGGACGCGAATGCGAGATATCAGCGACGGGAGCCTTCTCGTGGGGTACGATGATTTTTGTTCGAGGGGAGGCCATCTCAAGTGCTTACCATTCACGGGATTTTAACATGAACCATGCGATTTTCTCGCTCCACCGTCCCTAGTGCATATTCTTCAACAAGTCATTATCGCGTGACTATCGTAAGACTCAAACGCAAACATCGAGTTTGGGGACGATCGCTTGCTCGTGCATGATGCCGTGGTCCGCCTTGCTGCCATTATCCTCCTGAAGTGCGCTTCGTTCCTACACCCATTCATCTTTGATAACCAAAGCTCACAAATCCACGAATGGAACAATACGCGCGAAAAGCCAGGTTGCTCAAGCCGATGTCTAGAGAGTTTGCATTTGCGAAATTGTTTGATCCGTACACGAAGGGGCGGAGCACGTAGAGAACAAAGGTTAGCAGTTGAAGAGGAATTTTTGCGGTGTATATCCATCCTCTCACCGGGAACAATTGCAACACTTGCAAGAGCGCCGGCGTGATTTGTGACATCTCGAGTTGAATGTCCACATACGAAATGGAAAACTTTTTCCTTCGTCACTTACTTCCCGCACGAAGTCTTTGGACAAGTACACGAATAGTTGTTTACTGGCTTGTTTCCTCCTCTCCATTTCGCCACACAGGGAGTGATCTAGGAACAATGATGATTGTAAGGTAATGAAGATTGGGTTGGGGCGACGGAGGTGAAGAGCTCCGCGACCCTTCGTTCACACTCTGGCATTGCGTCTCCACCCTCGAGCGTGCAAGTCACACCCAACGAACCAAGTTCGAGAGCGCGTGTTTCGACGGTTCCACTCGTCGTGCTCCTTCGAACTCTCGTCAACTCGCTTGTGTAAGACGGCCCCAATTGTCCGCCTTGCTCTTTGCCGCACCCTTCCGTCCGTTCCCTTGGCTTGTGTTTGCGCGTGGGCAGAGTGGTCTTCTCCCGCCCACCCTTCTTCATCCGACCGCGTCCGATACGATGGGACGTGTTTCGGCCATGGATGTTTTCTTGCGCTTGGTGGTGGTTCCCACATCCCTGGGCGTGGGTCCTCGTGATCGACCTGTCCGTTTGGCACGTGTGATGTTTCTTTGTGCAGTGTATGGAGAAAAGGGAGGGATGGACCATGGATTCGAAATCCAACCACGATCGAAGGACAACTGGGATCGGTGTCTACCGACAGGTCGTGGAGGACGATGGAAGACACACGCACGAGCAGCACGGATTCGGAGGACGATCGACCCCTGTTGGATCGCATGCGACACAAGAACGGAGAGAAGGAAGAGTCGTGCGGCGTGGATGGATCGTTGCGAAAGCGATCGAATCCGAAACAGACGCACCGAACGGAATACACGTCGGATTCCGACGAAGATGTGCCTTTGGCCTTGCAAATGGCGAAAAGAAGAGACATGGGGATCAAACGCAAACATCGCGATGAGAACGGAGATGCGACGTACCTGGGAAAAACCATCCAAAAGAAAAAGAAGGCCAATGGACGTCCCGATGGAAAGAAGAAGCCGCGAAACCAATCGAACGGAAAGACACGAGAACGGAACACCAACCAAGGAAAAGACGTGAAATGGAACACGTTGGAATGGAAAGGACTCCTCTTTCCACCCGAATATCAGCCCCACGGCGTGAAAATGTTGTACGATGGACAACCAGTGACGCTCACGCCAGCACAGGAAGAAGTGGCGACCTTCTTCGCCGTCATGCGAGACACAGACTACGTGACCAAACCCACCTTCATCCGAAACTTCTGGGACGGATTCCAAAATGCACTGGGATCCAATCACATCATCCAAAAGTTCGAACTCTGCGACTTCACACCCATCTACGAATGGCACATGGCAGAAAGAGAAAAGAAACAGAACAGGACCAAAGAAGAGAAGAAAAAGATACGGGAAGAGACCCAGGAAAAGGAAGAGCCGTACAAGTGGGCACTCGTGGATGGAAGGAAAGAGCAGGTGGGGAACTTCCGCATCGAACCACCCGGGCTCTTCCGTGGACGTGGAGAGCATCCCAAGATGGGAAAGCTCAAACGCAGGATCTATCCAGAAGACATCACCATCAACATCGGAGAAGGTGCACCAATACCAGAATGCAATATGCCCGGTCACAAGTGGGGTGGTATACGACACGACAACACGGTAACATGGCTTGCCTTCTGGAAAGATCCCGTGGATCCCAAGCAGTTCAAGTATGTCTGGATGGCCGCCAACAGCACGTTCAAAGCGGACAGCGATCGATTGAAGTACGAAAAGGCGCGAGAGCTGAAAAAGCACATCCGGAAGATCAGGGACACCTACACGCAGAACTTCCGATCAAGCGACCGCACCGATCGTATGATCGCCACAGCAGTGTATCTAATCGATATTTTGGCCCTCCGGGCTGGGCACGAGAAAGACGAGGACGAAGCGGATACCGTAGGTTGTTGCAACCTCAAGGCCGAAAATGTGCAATGCCTGCCCCCCTGCTCACTCAAGTTCGATTTCCTCGGTAAGGACTCCATTCGGTACGAAAACACGGTGGAAGTCTTGCCTCAAGTCTACAAAAACGTGGAGGATTTTGTGCTGGTGGACAACGAAGGTCGGCGAAAGAAACCAACGGATCAGCTCTTTGAGTTTGATGTGGTCTTGCTCAACAAGTGGTTGAAGGCTTTCATGGATGGACTTTCCGCAAAAGTGTTTCGGACGTACAACGCATCCATAACCTTGGATCGGCTTTTGCAGTCTCCAACAAAGAGTTGGCACGTCGATGGGAAGCTGGCAGAGTACAACGCGGCAAACAAGGAGGTTGCAGTGCTTTGTAATCACCAACGTTCAGTCCCCAAAACGCACAATGACCAGATGGAACGAATGGATGGCAAGCTTGCCAAGGTGGAAGAAGAGCTCCAGGCTCTGCATGTTGAATACAAGGATGCCTTGCAGAACCAACAGTCTGAAAAGAAGAGCATAGAGTCAGCTCGCATCTTGGATAAAATCACGAGGAAGCAAGGGCAGCTGGACAAACTCAAATTACAGAAGAAAGTGAAGGAGGACCTCAAGACCGTGGCTTTAGGAACATCAAAAATCAATTACTTGGACCCACGAATCTCCATAGCCTGGTGCAAAAGGGAAGAGGTACCTGTGGAGAAAGTGTTTAACAAATCCTTGTTGGGAAAGTTTGCTTGGGCCATGGAAGCAAACATCGACTTTCGCTTTTGACAGGTTCCATAGATACCATCCCCTCTTGTTTTACACTACCAATGCAGGATGGCGTGGAGGTCTCTTTCAGGTATGCTACTACCAAAAGATGCTGTCACAAAAGCTTGGAGTTGCTCTGGAAGATATGTGGATGCTTTTGCCAGCTGTCTCATCCCTTTGCTGTGCCACCGCAATGCACTCTTTTATTAAAATGAGGCTTGAGAAGTTTCAAACTACGAATTCCAGAGGACCTAGCCACATCAGGGAATCTACACACAGTTGGTGCCATGTGGCAATAGAGCCCCAACGGTCAGGAAATAATGCAGCAAGGACTTGAATCTTGCTGTCAGATTGCTGCGGGGAATTGCAGAGGATCTTACAGCCGTGGACTCGCCGTTCCTAAAGCTGTGGGCATACAAGATATGTAAGATGCAAACTTTCAAAGCCTCAAGAGAGACACCTGAGTTGCAAGTAGAAACCCAGACCTTGTGGCAGGTTGTCTGAAGTTACCAATTGCAGGTATATCGATGCAATCGTTGTTTATGCTGCTTTCCCGGTAGGGTGGCATCTATGCACATCAACACTTCAATGGTAGGATCGCACTCGTGCTTCCAAGTGGCCTTGCTGCCACAGAGACTACAGCCTAGTTTGGAATATCCTCATTAGTCAACAAGCTAACGCCCCCAACATACCAATTTTCTGAGTCATTCGTGCAACCTTGTGACTATGCAGCAGGAGTTTCCATCCCTGCAAATATGTGCAGAGGATTGAACTTTTGAAAGGACCCAATATCAGAGAAGGACTTGCTGGACAGTCACTCTACAAAGTTTCAAGGACCAGTCACTTTGTGGATATACTTGGGTGATGAACACCCAACGAAGTTGCAAGAGCAGATATGGCGGGCAGGGTGCTTGTAGTGGTACAGTGTCGCATTGGTAACACTGCCTTTTTCCCAGCAACGTCGCTTAGCTTGCTTTACTCGACCCTGAAATTCACCACGAAGAAGTCTATTTCTTTGCATGCTTCAAGATTGTGCCGGCCTCCAAGTCTGCACTGTATCCACTCTTTTGTTCTATCTAACATACTGCATGCACTTGTAGCAGCAGACTTTTCTTGTCCAGAACGAGCTTCTTGAGAAAACTACACCCGACTCCTCGTCTGTCGAAGCAAATTGCTAAGGGTATTGCCGGAGTGATAGGTCCACAGGCATCTTGAAAAAACACCTATGTTGTTTCCCATACATTCTGCGCATCCTTCCTCCAGCACATCCTTGGTTTGTGACACTAACCATGAAGTCAATCTACCCTACTTGCGCAGAAACTTTCACAACATCCACATTGTAATTTGTCAGGCATGACTGCAATATTAATGCCGTGGAAGGATTGACGCTCTCTCTGGGAGCATGCAACTTGTGCAAATGTAGTATCCGGTGCATCCATGTAGCACATGTCGACCTCCCCTTGACCACCTCCATGCTGCCTCTTCCAATAGCTGCCATTCGTTGGGAACTTTGGAACGATTGAAGACCCTTCGGTAAGGTAGCTAGTGGAAATCACCACTTCTTCGAGCATGATGCTTTTTGCACTACGATTCTGAAAATGGACATAGTTAAATCGTCCATCCTTCGTTGCTTAATCTTTCGCTTCATGGAACGCAGCAACGCACCTACCTCTCACCTTTGCAGTCCATGCCAATGATCAAATACTCCTAGCACCGCTTTCATTGACATTGCTTTCCAATCATAGCATATGGGCACTTTGGGAAACGGTCAAGAAGATTGGGATCGCAGTTAAGAGGAAAGTTTTTGCGCAAGCATGCAACTTTGTCTAGGAGTTTCAATCAAAGTCACTCGAGTAACTCACCAGACGCCTCCGTTGAATATTGCTTGGTCGATGTACATGACTAGGTTTCTTCGAGAAAGGAGATGTGATGGAAGGACTTTGTGCCCAAGCACAAGGTTTGGAGGCAACCGAAGAGGACCATGAATCGTGATGGTCCTTGAGAGTTCACAGCACAATGGTGCATGAAGGAGCGTGTGTAGAAAGTCTGTGTCGAGTACAATCAAGATGTGGTCCCATCGAACCTCTTCCCTCCACTATGCCTGGTGGGCAGTGTGGAACCGCGATCCCACCCTACCGCCGTCGAACGTGCTGCATTCCTCGTGGAAAGGGACGACATCTACGTCCGATCCCTTTTAGAAGAAACTTCGTGTCCTTGTTCCTGAACTCCGCTTGTTCAGTGAACCGCGGCCAGGGAAAGAGACGAAACCTTGCCTTCCTTCCTAGAGAAGATACTCTCCACCGTAATCGATGGACCCAGACCTCAGCAATCTGCTACCGCCAGACAGCTGGTCTGGGGTCGGAGATTGCCTGGAACAGTTCTCGGCGAAGGGCGACCACGGACACTCCGGTTGCCAGATTGAAGCGGGAGACGAACTCAACGTTGCTTCGGACAACCAGAAATGGCCCTCAGAGCTCTGTTGCTGTTTCTACTCTTTTGTCGAACCATGATGTTTGAGTTCGACAAAGTTGCAACTTGTTCCTACGTCGCCAACTCAGGCACGATGCTCGGCAGCAAGTTGGGAGAAGAGATCGACTCTCGTGACCTTGTGTTTCGACTGAACTATGGCAAAACGAACGCTTTTGGAGACGACGTGGGAAGAAGGAGCGATGTTCGTATATTTGGAGCATGGAGGGACGTGACCGGCCTGCGAGGAACACGTCAATTTGGTTTGTTGAAAGGAAAGAGACTAGAGCTGGATTTCAATGTGACAGACGAGAGTATCATCATCTTGCGTGGCAATCGCCTACCCTCTCAATTCACATTTCGCTCTCGCACGAACAAGGAATTGAAAGTGCTGAGATTATCCGAAACTCCCCAGAATAAATTACCAGCACACATTTGTAGGATGTGTCCAACAGCTGGTTGGTGGTCCACTGGATTCTGGGGTGTATTCTCCCTTTCGCTATTCTGTCAGCAGGTGTGGGCTTATGGATTCAAGACAAGCCCACGTTCACCACATCATTACTACGAGAACATGAATGTGACAGAGCATGTGTACCATCAACGTGTAGAGCATCCAATGAAGTTGGAAAAGAAGATTTTCAGAAAAATCGCAAGGCAGTATACGGAAGTTGGGCGAACATCGGTTCATGAACTGGACGTAAGTTTAATACACCACCATGGACTAGATGTTATCGAAGAGTGGCAGATGTAACTAAATCGGAGCGCTGGGCTTGTACAAAGAAGAACAGCAGGCATCATGGATCAAGAGCAGTTTTCTTAAAAGATACTTAAAATTACAAATGAGGGAGCGCAACCCAGGTAGTGATTACAAGGGAAGCAGTCAGCTACCTCCTTTTCCTGCTAGTGGCAGTGCATTTCAGTCAGAAAATGTGTGGACTGCATAAGAAATCAACATTCCAGTTGGTGTTGAGTGCATGCTCAGTTGAAATAGGAAAATAGCCTGTCCATACTCACAAAAGCTTTGATTCAGGCCCAAAGTTTCAGTTGAGTAGCTTACATCTGAACAGTGCTGCTGGACCTCAAGAAAATGCTCTGGGTGGAACATGCAGGAATCACCTCGTTAACTAGCTAAGTACATTCTTCAATTCTCATGAACAGCAGGTGTCTTGATTGTCACAAGAGAATGTGAGAGGTTCTACCATTGAAATGCAACAAATGCACAAGATCCTGGCCATCTAGAAAATTCCTCAGTTTGAAACGAGAGGAAAACCATGCAAGCTAATCTTTGGGCTGAATAGGGGTCAATGCCTCAAAGTGGAAGCTTGAATTTGTCCCTACACAGCAACAATGTTGCATATTCCCTACCACCAGACGTCGTTGAAGAGAAAGTGACTTTATGCTGTGTTGCTCATGAGAACCAACCTCGTCTTTTGTGAGTATTTGAATGCCGGTTGGGAAGAAGAACATGTAGCCCACAGCAGAGGGATTTCTGCCTCATACTTTGCTCAATAAATAGCAGCTGCACTTCATGGCCTGTTTACCTTTCAAGCAGGAGGGTGTTCGTTGCAATTTCCCATGCACTGCCGTTCTTACTGTGTGTTTCCTCCACGTGCTTGAAGATCTAGATAGATGCTTAACTGGGTATGCACTTTGCCAAGTGGAGCATTTGCTGGGATAGTTTTCTATCGTGCTAGACGGGACTGGTTTCTACTGGCAATGCCAGAAAACTACAGAGATCGACCATGACCCAGAAATGCTCATATCATAGACAGGGCAGGGATGATGGACTGTAAGTAGGAAACCGATCCCCAAGTAAAGAGAGTAGGTAAGATGTTAGCCATACATTACTGGTAATGACAACGAAGACAAACTTCGATGTCGTGGACATTGAAGCAAACAACTTTGAGACTTGAAGGGGCCATGGTGGCTTTTATCGGATTTTGCCGGTTGAAGACAAAAGGGACGTTCAAATGCACTTGAAGTGGTATCATAGCTGGATTGGAGGGTAACAAACCTACACTTCTAGTGTTTAATTTACCAAGTAATCTTATTTGTATCACTTGCACCATAGATGGAGCAGACTATCCTTTCTATTTCCCATAAACTTACCGTTGCAAAGCACCTTTCCTCCCTCCGACGGTTCAAATTTACACATTCCCTCGTTCAATCATCACAAATTTTGGAGTGACTTAATAACTTCAACGACTAACACGAATTGCGCACCATTCTTGGGTTGATCGGAATGCTTGTTGTAAGTTCTTTTGAGCACTTGAAGGTATTGGCAAGCAAGAAGAGAGAAACTTGCTATAGGTGCTCCTAGTCGGCCATGCTAATGCTCATTGGCCTTCGAGGACTGTAATTCTCAAGTCCACACACGACAAACTTCATCATTAAGCCATGTTTTGCCCGAAGCTGGCCTTGCTCTCCAATGAAGTCGCGCTCACATCATTATACACCAAAGGCTTCATAGGGTTTTTCGTCTAGGAGATCGATTCCATGGATGAGGGGCAATGCTGGCCCTCACTCATCAACTATGACGTGATCGTTTGGCGTTGCATCGAACAAGGATCGCCATGGCTTCACAAGAGACATATATGTGGGACACTTGCCACTTATTGTTAAAGGATCTAGTAGCGATCCAACCAATGAATTGGACTTGGTCTTCTCTCGTTGATTGATGATAATGGCCGTTTTTCAAGCGGAGTCGAAGTGGTTGTCACTATCCGTTTAACCACTTTGCACATTGGGCGGATTAGTCGTGCTAATGGCGAGGCACTTTTGTTTGTAGAGTATGGAAGAACTACTTTATAGGTAAGCTCGCAAGAGCTTGTAATGCGCGCTCTAACTAGCTTCACGCCGATTTGTATCGTGCAGTCTTATGCCCGATGGTGATTAAAACTTGCGTCTTTAAGTTGCTCCATGGAGTCCACAAGAGGGTTCCTTTGCTCCGTCTTTAGATAGAGCTTCCGTTTCGACACGCTTGACGTTCGCGTTTAGATTGTTCCCTGGTCTCTATGGTTACCCTTGTACTTGACTATAGATCTCGTTTGGAGCACAACACTGCTAGGCACAAGCTACGTGAGAGATCCGATATGTTTTTTTCCAAACCGCTACGTATGGCACCCATGTGCCACTTTTCTTGGCGGGCCCTTGAGGGGTGCTTGAGTGCGTGCCCGTACCTAGCGAGGACGAACGAATTATGGACGGATCATGCGATGAAAATTGTTCTTCGTGTTGCGTTGCACTATTTTGATCGAGCGATCTTGCCCTCAAACTCGGTTCCTTAGCAATGACATGGCGATTTCATCCGTTTCCTTCCCGGGGTCCGTCGTTGTTCCCGTTCTTGCTTGTGAGGTCGATGAATTTTGATCCTTTGTAACTTCTAATGTGGGTGATGGATTGACACCAATGACTTGTCTGTCGATAGATCTTAGCGTCAGCAATCAAATGGTACCGTTGACGTAGTTTAAACTGGCTTGTGGGGGATTTTACAAGCCAAAAACCAAATACACCTCAAACACGGCGCTTCTACCTACTTCACAAACGCGTTTGGCCACGGATCTCCCCAACCACACGCCCCACAACCACATACAAGACCTCATAAGAAAAAGTGGAAGTAAAGGATATGTTCCATTGAAAAACCACAACCTAAATACATCACGTAGCCGCACAGCGCGAAATTCTATTTCGACTCTCAAACGAGCAAAAAAGGATTGATTTTTAAACGTCACACCCCTCGGTGTGGCACAAACAAGTAGGAGACACGTGGGGAAGGAGCAGCATACGTCTACCACGTGAGAGAGCGTCCGAAATGAGGAAGATTCATGCCCTATTCGTTTGGAAAGCACACGTGGTCGAACAAAAGGACCAGGGACTCATCTGCCCAAGAAGTGGTATAAGGGTGGTCCCTATCCACGATTCGTGGGGGATGGGATTGAGGGTCAAGGTGGTGTTAAATAAGTGACAACTCATAGTCGATACGGGGCGAGCAAGATGGACGGTCAAGTGTGACTAAGATCAGCACGGAGGTGGCTTCGACACCCACTGTGCTCCATTTCCAACCGCTAGTGAGAGGCTATGAAAGAGGTAGACCTGTCGTCCCTCTTTGTGTTGTGATGGACTTCCTGACTTTGCCTACCACCAACGCTCCTCCTTCCGTCCTCTCTACGGCTTGCTCATTCCAAATCGTTTGCCCATCCACTAGGAGACCGATCTTGTTGGGCCACAAGCCTTGAGCCGTTGGGAAGGGAAAAGACCCATGTCCGAGGCCACTGGACCGCTCCTCCCCCATTCCGTTAACACGCTCTCCTCCAAGGCACGTGTGTGACCGTCCAACACTCACGGACGCTTTCGCAACAAGGGCCTTGCGAGTATCTTTCCGATAACAATAATCAAGGGACTACATATAGGGAAGAAGGACTATAGACCGCAAACAGATGCATTTCCATTTTGTTACAACATAAAATAAGAAGGACCATGTGAACAAGAGTCTCGGGATTGTCTAAATTTTTTTGTGCTCATCTCGAAGAGGGTCTCCGGAGATATGTGGATCGCAATGAAAGAATAGAATTCGCCCAATGGATACAATGAATACGCGACTTGATTGCAAGAGTGCTTGGTGGTAGCCTTGTGAGGGTAATCCATGTGTGACTTTATGTATGGTACGTAGTAGGGGTCGCATTTGCGCAACGGAAGGAGAGCTTGACACGAGCCAATCCTTCGGGGACAATCGTCCCTACTTGCCTATACGACAAAGTTTCTACCCTAGAAAAGTAAAACAAACTGCCAAGAAGGGATCCTTGAACCGAGCTCTGTCAAAAAAGTTAGCGTGCCCTTAAACTCTTGAAGGGTTCCAGGTCTT
This sequence comes from Picocystis salinarum, assembly GCA_038048775.1. Classification (NCBI taxonomy): domain Eukaryota; kingdom Viridiplantae; phylum Chlorophyta; class Picocystophyceae; order Picocystales; family Picocystaceae; genus Picocystis; species Picocystis salinarum. The sequence goes on along the minus strand of JBBULP010000590.1, from coordinate 13,886 downwards.
TGAACAAGATTCTTATAAGGTTAGTGACAGGCTACGTTTGCAAAACATGGTTGAGAATTTGTATTCCAATTTACTTCATTCTAGTGACTTTACAAATTCTTTCCAAAAGCTCAAGCGTAACTTTGTCCCGTCTTTTTCATTTGCGTATTAAGGATACATAACTTGTTGAAAATGGATTTGATCCCTCTATTCCTTCACTAAAGCTCATACTTCCAAACACGAACGCAAGCAAGGGAATAACATATGATGAAAGCCTAAGCATGTCAAATATTCTCTGTCACATTTCGTTATAAGGCTCTCAGACTACCACAGTGATGGGCAGGTTTGTAAGAAATTTTGTTCATTTTAATGTTCGATGGCCAGCCATGCACAAATTATTTAGTAACACTGTATTACCCAGCTTAGCTATCCCCAATCTTTTCAATTTCGTAAACTTCTACAAATTGAAGAGTTTGAGGATTGTACAAGGCAGCAATTCCGCCAATTTGTAACTTTATATCCAACATTTCACAATGCATGTGAGTAGAAAGGTTAAATCTTGCTACAAACTATAGATGGTACCATGCATATTATCGAACTAGACAATTGAGTAAAGTTCCCACAACATGATGAGTCCTGGTGTCCAAGTAACCCTCAAAGAAAATCCAGCATAGTCAGGGTTTCTCCAATGTTGGATGAATCACTTCCTGCTAATACCTTTAAAGCATGTTCTATATTCTAGTTAAAGTGATCCTCAGTCATTTGCTGACCCTTTAGAAGAATGACTCCTGCCATGTGCTCAGCACCAGCACTGCCGGAAGTAACCATAGAAAAGTCCCCCGTGTTGCTCCTCTATATTTGATATAATATCTCGGGTACTTCCAATTTACAATAGGACCCTAGCCTACCAACATTTTGGATATAATCCGGATCCATTGTCAAAGCCTAATTTGCTTAATTGTGCTTGCAGAAAAAAAAACTTGGGAATTGTCTGTAGAAGCGCTTTAGAATAGCTTCGAACACTGCCTCTGTTGTTGCTCCGAGAACCTTGCTTTCATATACAAGATTAGCAACGTTGTGAATACTTGAGCGCACCATAACATCGTCTTGCAAGAAAAGTGTGTATGTGTAATTGCCAATTCTTTTTGCAATTTGTAGATCTAGGGAGGGGGGTGTGGGCACACAGTTTGCCTCAAGAGACGTTCCTTCCAAAATATCTTCCGCATATTTTCCCTTTAGTTTCCAGCTCTATGCAGACCCCACCGCATTTGTTAGCCAATCGGCAGTTACAGTACCCCCTCGTGTTGCTAGGTACACTCGTTCATCATTATGGTTTATAGCAAAATACCACGTTTGTGAGTACAACTGGTCTGTGACATTGAAAGCCAGAATGTCACTTTTCGGAACCTAAAGAATTTCAGCCAACGCACCAGTAGGAGCGACCTCCTTTGTCCGATCAACATCCTTCGCAGATATGCCAAAGGTGTATTGTGTTACCTTCGGAAATTCCTCAAAAACAGCTGAATATGTCACCCGCCAGCCTCTGACATTGTCGTCCAGGAATGAGCTAGCATCAGCTAGTCCTCCCACAACGAAGTCGAATAGTGTGGCGTTTGAAAAGTTTGCCAATGGTTCTTGCAACTCTGTCTTCGCTATATTAGCAAGAACTTGCAACTCTTCCACCACATTTGTGATAAGGTAAAGCTTGTTGAGTATGTCATCAAACGTGCTAGAAAAATTACCGCTTGTAGGCAGCTCGGTAGTCGCACGATCAACTCGTGGTAATGGCATCAAACCATTACTTGGACTTTCCCATGCGACAGAACTGCAGACTACGGTAGCCGCCAGGAGGATACGAAGGAAAGACGTAAACATGAGAGTTTGACCTCCCACGTAGAGTCTAAGATTTGACTTTTCCGGCGAAGCGTTTCTTGCTCTATCGTCGCACTAGTAGCGGATGATGTACCAAGGCACTTTCGTCGGACCGGATGAGCATTACAGTGATGAGCAAGCTATTCGATTGGCAATCAATCCAAGGGATTTTCCAGTTTTCTAGGACAGGGTCGGTGTTAATAGTATGCTCACTTAATTTGACGAGCATTAATGAGCGAGTCTTTGAGCTGTTTATCCTCAATTCATTGAGGATCCTTAGGTTGGTGGGTCAATCTGAACCGACAAAGTTCGGCCGATGGGTCCAATGGACGAGCGTCTTGATGGCGGCTTTTGAGAGTGTAATCGATATATTAACTCATGCATGTTAAGTATCATAGGTCGCATTCGTGCGCCTCATTGAGAGCGCGGCACCAGATGGTCCGCTCGAGACCGTCGTCCCTTCCTACCAGCACGGTAGAGTTTCTTCTCCCGATAGAGAATAAACTCCCAAAGAAGGATCCCTGGACCCAGGTCTCTCAATCTTCCCGAATCGGGGTCGGTGCTGCTGCTGAGCAAGGCATCGACACCCCCACTCCTGTAGGAGCGATTCCACCCACACAAGGTTCCTACACAGTCGAGGCAAGGTTGAACAAGAATCTTCGTTTCGATTCGTGCTCAGCACAGATCCGGTCTTGGACTTCCGTACTCACCCCAGCTTTGCATTGCCGTCCGAAGCTTCCTCGCAAGACAGACACGCACAGAACGCGTGACCTCGCGTGCTTGGTGCCTGGAAGCGACTGGAACAGCGGGGGCCCACGCATGGTTCAAACCGCCATGGCTGCGTCCACGCGCTTCCTCATCTGTGTGACCCTGGCTGCAGCAAGCACGCATCAAGTCCAAGCACAAACGGGAGCAAACACTAACTTCTTTTTAGCAGATAATGGGGTGACGGTGATGTGTCCTAATGCTGTCGTGGGCGAAACTGGAGTAGTGAATGGAGTAACGTACACCAAGCGCGACCGGGCTGGTTTGAACACGCTCGTTGATGGTAATGAAAACGATCCCCAAATTGGTCTCACCTGTACCAGCGGGATAGAGAACTTGAGTTTCATGTTCTTTGGTGCCAGCAGCTTCAACCAAGACATCGGCAGCTGGGACACCAGCCAAGTAACCAATATGAGGTCCATGTTCAGGGGTGCCAGCAGCTTCAACCAGCACATCGGCAGCTGGGACACCAGCCAAGTAACACAAATGGGTCAAACGTTCCGTGATGCCAGCAGCTTCAACCAAGATATCGGCAACTGGGACACTAGCGAAGTAACCAGCATGGCGTCTGTGTTCCAATCTGCCAGCAACTTTGACCGAGACATTGGCAGCTGGAACACCAGCCAAGTGATAACCATGAACTCCATGTTCTGGAGGGCCAGCAGCTTCAACCAAGACATTGGCAGCTGGAATACCAGCCAAGTGGTGAACATGGGTGGGATGTTTTTTCAAGCCTGGAGCTTCAACCAAGACCTCTCTGGGTGGTGCATGGACAAGATTGATGCAGAGCCAAGTGATTTTCGCACAGGAGCTGGGTTTGAGTTGGTCTCTGCAAGTCAACCCCAGTGGGGAACCTGTCCATCTGACCAAGCACCTCCGCCACCTCCCTCGCCGGTTCCGTCACCTCCGTCTGTAAATCCTGCTTTCTTCCTAGCAGAGAATGGGGTGACGGTAATGTGTCCCAACGCGACAGTGGGTGAGACTGGAGTGGTGAATGGGGTCACGTACACCAAGCGGACAATAGAGCAGATCACGGAAAGCAATGCTGTCACCACGTGTACAAGCGGGATAGCGGACATGAGCGATCTGTTTCAGAGCACGTCCTTTGATGGGGACATTAGTAGCTGGGACACCAGCCAAGTGACCTCCATGAGGCGGATGTTCGACCGTGCCAGCAGTTTCAATCAAGATATCAGCAGCTGGGACACCAGCCAAGTGACCAATATGAGGTCCATGTTCAGTTCTGCTAACAGCTTCAACCAAGACATTGGCAGCTGGGACACCAGCCAAGTGACCGACATGGTAGGCATGTTCTTCAACGCCACCGACTTCAACCAAGATATCGGCAGCTGGGACACAAGCCAAGTGACCACCATATCTGGCATGTTCAATAGTGCGAGCAGCTTCAACCAAGACGTTAGCAGCTGGGACACCAGCCAAGTGACCTTCATGGGGGCCATGTTCAGTTCTGCCAGCAGCTTCAACCAAGACATTGGGAACTGGGACACCAGCCAGGTGAGCGACATGTCAGGCATGTTCAATGGTGCCATCAATTTCGACCAAAACATTGGCAACTGGAACACCAGCAAAGTGACGAACATGAGGGGCATATTCAGCGGTGCTATGAATTTTAACCACGACATTGGCAGCTGGGACACAAGCCAAGTGACCACCATGAAGTACATGTTCAGTTCTGCCAGTAGCTTCAACCAAGACATCGGTAGCTGGGACACCAGTCAAGTGACTGACATGGAGGGGATGTTTGCATCTGCCTCAAACTTCAACCAAGACATCGGCAGCTGGAACACCGGCCAAGTAACCAACATGGGGGGGATTGTCCTTGGCATGTTCCAAGGTGCCAGCAGCTTCAACCAAGACATCGGCAGCTGGGACACCAGCCAAGTAACACAAATGAGTGGCATGTTCCGTGATGCCAGCAGCTTCAACCAAGATATCTCTGGATGGTGTGTGGACAAGATTGATGCAAAGCCCAGTGGTTTTGACTCAGGAGCTGGGTTTGAGGAGGACTCGGAGAGACAACCACACTGGGGTACCTGTCCCCCTTCTTCCACACCGCCACAGCTTCCAACCCCCCCCCCTCCTTTGCCAGAGTCAATATGCAGTGATCTTCCAGGAATGAGAAGAATATGTATTCCTGCTTGGATTGCCACACTAGAATTGCGCGTCAACGCACCATGTGAGTTCAAAGTCCAAACGGCCGAGCATTCTTCGAAAAAGAAATTTTAGAGCTTAAGAAGCTGACTCAGGCTTGTGTTTTTCATACGAAACAGGGACAGATTGCGAGTACCTTGATAGAGATTCGCTACGAGGGTTGGGACAAGCAGTTTGCATTGCCTACGAGACAAGCATACCCCATGGTCAAACTGTCACTGGCAGTTGTTTCCAAGACACTACAAAGTGTGTACACCGCACATCTCCTTTTGTGGATACCACCGCAGATATGAATCTGTATGGTTTCAAATTCGATGTGCTTCTGGCCGAAGAAGAACTCTTAAAGGAATTGCAGGAGTTCATAAAATCTAGCAATTGGAATGTGTTCCAAAGCGTGGTAGAAAGGGAGTTTGGACCAGGCTTGCCTGAGCAATTGGAAGGAATGCGCATTGTTGATGCTGGGGTGAATTCATTGCAAACTGGCACAGAGGAGGGGCCCCTTGAAGATCAACGAAGACAAGGTAATGAACCCTCGTTTGTTGCTGAGCTTCGATTGAGCCTGCTTGCTCTTCCTGATGATGCTTTCCACACAGGCAAAATCCTTGCCCCAAACATCAACTTCCTTGCACGGGTCTCCGCAGCCATGTCCAAAGCCATGGATGACCACGATATTGATGACTTTATCGTCCTACGTATGATAGAGGTATCCCACGAGGACAGAATGCTTGCGGGTAGTGAAGGAGAGGAAGTTACTTTGCATGTGTTGGTAGATTGCGACACACGTGAGGAAGCTCAAAGACTTGAAACAAAGCTGGAGGAACTTCCTTCGTCTGAAATTCAAAGGGAGTTTGAAGAACAAATTGAAGGTATTGAGAAAGTTGAAGTTGTTGGGATCGATCTTTTATACGAGGATTCAGAGTCCGAGGCACCTTCTTCTGGATCTTCTAGCAAAGGCTTCGGACAAAGCAAAGGGCTTTTGCATTTAGAATTCGCTCCATTTTACACGGCAGGATTTCTATTGTCACTTTTGTTCGAGCAATCAATGTGACATTGTTGGCAAAGATGCCCTTGTACCTTGTTTTGACATGATTGTGGTGTGTATTTGATTTGCTGTTGTGTTTACTAGTCCAATGGCGTTAAGTAGGGACAAGATGAGTGGTTGAATTAGGATAGAGTTTATTCAATGAATGGAGCCTCTCTCCACGTATATTTTACTACTTCAAGAATATAGGCTCAACTCTTTCCTTGTTTATTGGATACAAATCTTCTCCTAGCACATTGGTACAGTAGGAAATAAAGAATGAACTTTTCCAACGGTTAAGGTAGAAGTTTCTCGCGTTGCGATTGGGGGGGAGTAGGGGCTAGTGTTGTCCAAGTAGATACAAAACGTTAGTCCGTAAATTGTCGATGCTTCGAACACTCGCAACAGAGACGTCAGTCGGTTAATCGATCAACTAGTTTCTGTCTCACTGGCTTCGAAACCCTCGAAGTCCCTCGTGTTCTCTACCTCCACGTGCGGAGGTTTTTTGTCGGTTGGGAGCGCGGCTGTTGCAACGAGCATGCGTCATGTTCACACTTCTACTTCTGTAACAAAGCATCGGTCTCTTTTTGTACCCTCGTGCCTCCTTCCATACCCCCAGGGTTGGCTAGCATGTGTGCAGCACGGGCCTTCCATCGACGTCTGAGGGACACGCTGGCTCGATCGTCTGCCTCCTTGCATTTCGTTCCAGAGAATATTCTCCTTTGGGCTTCACAGCATGGTTGCTTACTATCACTTTTGACTGACACTTCCGCTCAAACATGATGTTCAAGCTCCAATGCTTTTCACATGCAATGCCTTGATCAACATCTCAAACCTACCGGGTGATAAGACCTTGGTTAGGTAACCTGCTAGCTTGTTCTGAGTTGGACAATATCCGAACTTCATCTCAACGCTCATCCATCGCTCATGTACGAAGTGGTGATGTACATCGATATGTTTTGTCCTTGTCACGGAATTTAAGTCTTGCAACATCCTTAAGCATGGTTAGTTATCATTGTAGATTTGTATGTTGTTCCATGATTTATCAAGCAAACTCCCCATCAAATTTCGCAACCACAATCCCTCCTTCACACAAGCAGTTATCGCCATATACTCAACTTCTACTATACCACATGCAATTGTCGTTTGCAATTTATTGTACCAAGAGACGAGACTTCCATTGAAGAGAAAAAGATATCTAGTTCTTGATCGCCTTGTATCCTTGTCCGTCGCGTAGTCCGAGTCGACAAATCTTTTCAATTCATACTTTGCAATGGCCTCTTCACTAAGTCGCCCAAGACAAAGAACGTAGGTCTTAGTTTTCTCCAAATATCTCAAGACTGATACTGTAGCGTTCCAATGTACCTCTCCAAGCATACAAATATATCTTGAGCGGGTTGCCGCCGCACGAGCAACATCAGGTCTCACTATTGTGGAAATGTACAACAATTGTCCACCAAGTTGTTGATAATTAGTCACAATTGTCTCATATCCCTCACCATTCATTCCGATAAGTAGCACGGCCAGAGGTGTCCTTGCTTCCTTTGCTTGTTCCATTCCATACATTCAAAGCATATTTTCAATTTTCTGTAATTCAGATGAATACATGACTCGTTTTGTTCTACCACGTGTGATTATCATTCCATAATATAAGCCAACAGAACCCAAATGTCTTGCATCAAACTTTCCATTTAAACTCTTCACCAATCTTCGTAGCAATACTTGATCCTTTGTGGCCAACAAGATATCATCGACATAAATGCACATGTAGGCTACTATAGCACAGTTGTGCTTGAGTAGGGCCCCTTCGAGCCCCAGATCGCCTCGATTGAGTTGCGAGACCTAACATATACATACTTACAGAGTTGAGACACGGGCCCCTTTCAAAACAATAGCGTCTCGGTACACAGGTCTCTGTAGTAAGAGAATATGAGACGAGAGATCGGGAAAAGACCGATTGAAGACCCGGGAACCCTCCGACAGACAGACCCTATTACAACTACCGCCCCAAAATGAGTTGGTTAACACGGTTCAGAAGCTCTTAAGGGGTAAAGGCAGCCGTCGATTCTGCACGTGGGACCCACGTGCGACCACCTGAAGCCAATCACAGGCTCTGCGTGGGGCGAGACAGGCTGTCCGCCGCCATTTCCCCCCCTTAGTATGAGGGCGGAAAAGGGGTACTCTCACGAGAGACCCCAACATGTAAAATCACTTTCCATTTTGCGTCGTTGTGGTGTGCGCCACCTCCAAGCCTTCCTCTCGAAGCCGCCTCCGTCTTCTCGTAAATCCTGAGCCCGCATAACGCTATAGCTACCGAGGGACCACTTCTGCACTAAAGTACTAATTGATCAACGATCACACACTCACACCCAATATCTTCTACAAGTGTACTTGTAAGCAGGTTATTCCACGTTCTTGGAGCATGTTTCAAACCATAGAGGCTCTTTCTAAGTGTCAAAACCTTTCCAGGGGATTCTACAACTCCTTCCAATACTGCCATGTAGATTTCTTCTTGAATTTCCGCGTCCAAAAATGCAGTTTTAATGTCCAATTGTTCAACTTCCACGTCCTCAATTGCAGCCAAACTCACGAAAATTCTCAAAGCAGCTTTGGTGACTATATGAGAAAATACATTTGAAAAATCAACAGCTTTCCTTTGTTGAAAACCTTTTATGACCAGGCGGGCTTTGTATCTCTCCACATTACCATGACTATCACGTTTCACTTTGAAGACCCATTTGCTTTGTAGTGCCTTACGTCTATTTGGCAATGAGGATGGTGTCCATGTCTCATTCTCGCACAAGGATCGCAAGTTTCCAAAGCTTTGCATCAGGCCTTTTCATGGCTTCATTGTAGCTTGAAAATTCATTTGGCAAGTGCTCCGTGGTCTTTTCAACCTTCAAACCCATTGCCATTCGCTTGTAGTCCTTTGCATCTCTTCTTCTCAGATTCTAGACTTGAGAGTGACGTACACCCGCTGACTCTTGATCACGTGAGTTCTTAGCTTCTACAACATCATTTTGCAAATTCTCTTCAGTTTCAACACTCATACTCTGACGGGTTTCATGATGATGGTCTCCTTCTCCACCATTTCCGCAGTCTTCAGCATGCACCACTTTATCGGCAACTGTTTGTTCATTTGTAGTAGCAGAGTTCATACCACCTTGCGTATGGGCAAATTGAACATATAGTGCATCTGTTTCCTCCGCAAATGGGTGGGAATGTTGCATCACTTTAGTTGAATCTTGATTCGCAAGAACGTTTTCCAATTTACCTTGCCCAACCAAGAGGTCGGGAACGATTAGATCTCCCTTTATTTTCGCCATGATGCTTCCCTTTTCCTCTTCAAAGAATGTTGCATAACTTGACACCGCCAACATTCCTTCGACAAGAAATCTCTAGGTTGTAGTATTTCCGTAGCCAAGGAAGGTTTCTTCAATAGCTCCAGGTGCAAGCTTTCCCTTCCGTTTGTCTTCCGGTATGTGAACCAAAGCTTTGCATCCCCATACCCTTAGGAAGCGCACGTCAATGGCATGGCTTGATAGAAGTTCGATAGGACTTCTACCATCAGTTCCCTTCGCTAGTTTCAAGTTCTTCACGAATGCCGTCGTACGAAGTGCCTCACCCCAGAGTACATGGGGTAATTCACTGCCAATCAACAATGCTCTTGTACCTTCCATGAGTGTCTTGTTCAACCTCTCCACCATACCATTCTGCTGAGGTTCATATGGTGCTGATAACTCATGTACAATTCCACGTTCTCTTAGCCAAGCACTGAATTCTCGATCTATGAATTCATTTCCATTATATGTTCTAATTGCTTTCACTTTGCCTCCTGCTTTTTGCTCAGACCAACTTGTTGCTTCTTTCGCAAAGCCACCAGTGGTATCCTTGCTTGGAAGCAAGTATATCTTACATGCTTTGGTGCATGCATCAACTATTGTCCACGCGTACTTGTGACCACCTAAAGCTTCAAGTTGTATCGGTCCGATCAAGTCCATCGATAGCCTGTCCAACATCTGCCACTTTGTTGGATCATACCTGTAAGGTTTTCTTTGTAGCTTTGCCTTTGGACAAACCTCACATTCCTTTGACAGCTTCCATGGGAGTCCCAGTTCCTTCAAGACATAAACACTAGTATGTCCTAGTCTTGCAGCCCACTTTTCTGCACCAGTAAGTAAAGCCATTGTTCCGCCGTTCTGTGGGGCTACTTGTAGCCTCACCTTGTCTTTTTCAATCACACAATGATTGTTTTCGAACGTTACTGGAGCACCAGCACATATGGCCTTTGACACGGAGAAGAGATTGTATTTTATCGTAGACATAGAAAGCACATCCTTTAAGACAAGTTTCAACTCTCCTCTTGACAGGTAGGCATGGCCGCAACCTCTGATGGGTAAGCTACCACTTGTTGTGCGGATCGATCCTACCTCACGGTAAGAAAGATTGTCACCGAACCGATCTTAGTTCCATGTCATGTGTTGAGATGCGCCGCTATCAACAACCCAATCACCCAATGCTTGTTTAACTCCGTTGTCGGTGGCCATAAACGCTGTTGGTGCATTGTGCTGGTCATTGACCTCTCCTGCACTCATAGGACCTCTTCCCCTCCTTGGTCATATGGCCATCATGTGACCAACCTCGTCACAGAGCCAGCATCTCACGTTGCTCTTCTCAAACCATTTCTTGGGTTTCTTGGCTTTGTCGCCTCTTGGGCCAACCTTGAAAGCTTTGGGCACTTGATCACCATGTTGAATGAAACACGAGAGTGTTGACCGCAACCTGACCATTGTCAATGGCAAATTAGAAGTCTGAAGGGCCAGTAGGCATGGACGGTACTCGTTCCTCGAGCCATTAAATATTGTAATGGCTAGATCTTCTTTTGTCGCTTCTCTGTCGAGCTCTCTTTAGTCACTTGACAATGATACACCTTTGTTGATGTAATCCTTCACAGTTCCACCTTCTGCCATGCGCAATGCTCGATACCTTGAATGCACCGCTCCTCCATTCATTTCACTTTGACCAATCTCTCCCAAACACTCTTCCCAACTTGGAGGTGTCTTACCAACGAGAGATCGTCGTTGCCCAACTTTTGGAAGGTGGCACTTCTTTTACACGATTGACGAGCAAGCGTCCGTGAAGTTACACACGGGTTACTTGATGAAGGGGTTCCCTCAAGGGAGGCTTCTAGTCACTGTTCCTTGACTTCCGTGGCACCTTTGTTTCGTCCACGAGCCTGAGCCAAGCGGTGTAGGAGGCGCGGAAAATCCGAGCGCGTCTTCTTGCTTGCAAGAGAAGATCTATATTACTTCAAGTGAGGTCTTTACTAGTGGCCTCTCACGAAATGGGCGGTTACCCCTAGCCCTAACAGTCACGTGGGTCCTCACGTACCTTCCCTATGGCTCTTGATTGGTCTTGCGGTTGGTCTGATCCACTCGACCGTGCTCTGATTGGTCAGAATCGTCTTGCAAAAGATTCGTTTCTGTAGCGTTCGTTTAGCTCCCAAACAATTGGGTTTCTAGTCCGGGTTATACCCGAGACTGATCGATTCTCCTCATGGCTCCCTCGATGGCGGGTTCTTGGAGATGGAACCCAATTTCCCGAGGAGGATTTCAACTCCCATTTTAGAGGTGGTTAAGTATCTAGCCTCCTTCACAGGGGGTGGCCCTTGCCTTATGCTGCACTTTCCCCCCCTTCAGAAATTAGCCCTGCTTACTTAGAAAGTTGTAAATATATGCAACTGGGTCGTAGAGCATCAAACGAATTTGATCCTCCAAATAGTAATCCATTTTTCCATCAGTGTAGAAGACTTCATATAATTCGTTGCTGCTACTCGTTACTAGTCCTTGGTAGAACGCTGGCCTGCCGTGTCCGTCGAGGTGAAAAAGATCTTGAACTACTTCTCCAACCAAAGTTTGTAGTGGAAGCGACTGCGGTCGGCGTCTTGTCTGAAAGGGCAGTTTGGTTGAGCTCCATGTGTTGACCATAATTGGGCAAGGTGACTGCACATAAGTGGTTTGTTTGAGAGTCTATACTGCATTGTAATTTGCTAGACTAATCCCCTGTTCTAGAATACACCCATTGGTTTCTTCAAGTTCAAGGAATTCCTCAAGTAAGTTGGATGTCTTGTCGACCCGAAAGTATCGTTGAGACGAGTCGATTAAGTTGCTTTCGATCCAGGTGCGCACTGGCCTTGGAGGGAAGGCCGAGTAGTCGCGTATGAGCTATCGCCTGATGCGATTAGAAAATTCCTCCACTTGCATTTCTTCAGTGTGCCGGAGCGGTGCTGCTGCCGGAAGTAACTCTTCATTCAAAGAAAAGAAAGTTAAATCGGAATCTGTCGATTGCTCGAGGCGGTCAGCGTGAATTTGATCCGAGAACACGGACTGTGCAGGTAGATCTAGTTTATAAGATTCATTTTTCAATACTTGTTTGGTGACATAAGGGCCTACAAAGAAAGGATCGAGTTTGTTTTTATAAGTGGGCCCCTTGAGTCCATATTGTACCTCGACTTTGTCCCCAACAGCGAAACACTTTGTTCTCCGATTGAAGGACAAAGTGATCATGCGTTTTGTAGCTTTAGTTAGGATGTTTTGCATAGCTTGAGAAACGGTACGGTGTTTTTCCAAGAAGTTGGCAACGATTTGGTCATAAGTAGTGACTCTAGGTGATTGATCTTGTTTTTGCAATGCTGGGAGCTGCAGGTGCCAAGGTAGTCTTGACTGACAGCCAAACAGGAGTTCAAACGGCGAATACTTGGTTGTGTTATGGACTGTGTCATTGTACGCGTATGTAGCTGCCTGTAAATGCATATCCCATTGGTGTTTATCGGCACACGTTGTTCGCAAGGTTTGAAGTAGAGTGCGATGCTGTCTTTCTGCACCACCCTGCGACTGCGAATGATACGGGGCCCTTGTTGTATGGCGCATTCCTTAAACTGAGCACAATGCACGAAATACATTGCGATAAGCAAGCCCATTGTCAGTATGAACGTGCATAGGTGTGTGGTATTGGTAGACTAACTGATCCATGAGGCATTGCGCCTCTCGATGTGCGCTCCAACTTGAATGTATTGGTATGTATATCGCGAATTTAGTAAATCTGTCCACTATAGTAATGGCTCCATTATTCCCCTGTGCGGTCTGGGGCAAGCCTTCGACCATGTCCAGCACTATTGTGTGGAATGCATACGGATAAAACTTGAATTCCGGGCACAGGGGTAAATGGCGTGATCTATTGCTGGGCTTCTGCAGTTGACAAAATGGGCATCGTGCTACAAAGTAATCGACGTGTGACTTCATGTTTTTCCAATTGCAGTGTCTCTTAGCCTCGACGTATGTTCGTGCAGCGCCAAAGTGGCAGTGGTCATGCACCATGTGCAATAGTTCTTGTCTCACAAAGTTATCGTTTGGGATCAGCAGCACTCGCAAAGCATCCTACTTCTCGAAGAGGAGTCCATTGTCCGGGTGTGTTCCTTCAGGTGGAGACTGCAACAGTCGCTGGTACTCGGGGTCATGATTAGATGCCACGCGTATCCTGTCAAGTATACGAGGTGGGTCTGCAAATGTAGCGCTTACGGTAGACGGCATAACTTGCTGGCTAGTGATAGACGCTATAGATCCACACACAGTCCGAGCAAGACTACGTGCGGCAAGCGATGGAAGCGTCCATGTGTGGTTTATCCATTTGTGGAGCATGTGCGCAATCCATCCTACTTGGAATGCATTGCCACACATGCGGCGTCTACTAGCCTGGCTTACGTTGTGAGCTGCAGTGTCTCCCTCCTTTACTCCAACCAAGCGTTCACACTCGCTGATACTGAGTGGCCGTAACTCACCCTGTTCCGTTTGTACGCATGTGGAACGTGAACGGTCACTATGCGAATCTGCGCTGGCCATCAATGTGGGGCACTTAGATCGTGGTTGGCCAAAGGTGTCCAGAGGGACACTTGCTCCTGGATCCAAACATTCCTGCCATGTAAGGGGTACATCTACCCTGCTCAGTTGATGGGTTGTTGATGGTATTGATGTCCAGCAAAGTCTTGTTCGAGCTTGGGCTCCATACTGTGATAGGTCTT
>JBBULP010000589.1:0-59749 GCA_038048775.1 Picocystis salinarum | reverse complement strand
AGGGGGTGACCCAGTTCCTTCGGTCCCTCCAAGAGACTCGAAACCACCTGGGGTGGGAGTATCTTCTCCAAACTGAGATAACCAGAGTTAACCATCATGATTGCACAGAAGTACAACCAATTGACTACCACGAAACTCGACACCAAAGCGAGCGTGCAGGAGAACGAAACCACGTCCACACCACGACGATGTATCGTGCCAACGCCATGGCGACGTTTCGATGCAGAGGGAAGATGGAACGCATCCACAAGAAAAGAAACTGGAGGAATCGATGCTACAAGGAAGAAAATGCCCATGGAGAAAGCTTGCAAGGCATGAAACGAGCCATGGAGGCGGCGGTGGAACGTGAAGATTACGCTGAGGCGGCACGACTGCGAGATGCCATCGAGAATCGATTCTCCAGCGACGTGGTCGCCGTTGAACAAGCAAACTTGAGGTTCTACCGCGCATTCGAATCAGGAGATATGGAAAGGATGAAGAACGTGTGGTCCAAAGGAGACCATATCAAATGCATCCATCCTGGCGCTGGATGTGTGTCGGGGAGAGAAGACGTGATGGCGAGCTGGGATGTCGTCCTCAGAGGAATCATGATCGACATCAACGTATTGGACGTACAGGTCCATTCCTTAGGTAGCTGCGCGTTCGTTACATGCATCGAAGACGTCGATGCAGGAGAGTCGAAAGGGAGGCTCGTTGCGACCAACATCTTCGAATTAGAATCAGATGGAGAATGGTACATGGTTCATCATCACGCCAGTAGCTTCATGTAGATTCGAACTGGGTTTGATTCGTTGAACGGCACAATTTTATTTCATCCCTTCCTATCACAGGTGCCACAGAGAACCAATTTCGGGGCTTCTTCTATGCTTTTGAATGCCATGGCAGACACCATCGTTGAATCCCCCGCCGTTGACATAGACAATACTCACCAGATCCGATGCACCCTATCCACTTTTGCCATGCTCGCCTTCTTGTGAGATTGTCTTGGCAACGTTGGCTTGTAAGTGATTAGAAGGGTGTTCTCGAACCCCATCTTTTGCCCCTGCTGCACCAAGCAAGGACTGTCCATGTCCTAAACTGCTATGGCTGAGGGGGCGGGGAAAGGGCTGCGCATTACTACCAGTCAAGCTTCCGATTCTTTGCGCATTCGGTTGCTGCCTAATTGTTTGAGAAGCTGGTGCTGCTGCTGTGCCTCGATGAAAGTTGGAATTCTGACCAGCTGGCTTCAGTTGTTGCCCATCTTGTACAGCATGCATTTTTGGTTGTTCAAAAGTGGCCACTCTGTGCAAAATCCTAGCTAAAGTTTGTGCGGAAGGATGGCCGCTAAGAACAAGTTCCGCCATTTTCGGTTCAACACAATCCAAGAGTTTGACACTGGAGGGACATGACGCTATGGCATGCAGTGCTGTTAATGCTTTCCTTTGCAGCAGCTGATGCCCTTGTTTCTTCAGAATTTTCAAACAAGTATGCAAAAGTGGTTTCTTCTTTGCTAGTGTCATTCGCATCAGTGTCCCGCGAAAACCCAGCAAGTTGTTCACTGCTTCCAAGGATGCTTTGGCAGCTTCAATACCGTACACCCATGGATCTGTGTTCTCTACGAGCCAATCCAGTATTTCAACATCCTCAGACATAAGCATCAAACTTAAATAGGCCTCATTTAGCCTGCTTTCTGAGAATATGGATATGATGCTCGCCGCTTGTCTTTTCCGCTCCGTGTTTGGAGATTTTGCAGCATTCTTGATTGCAACTGACAGTACAAGCGATGGTCGTCGACTGAGCTTCAGGCCCATAGGATGGGAACAAGAGTTGTGTTGTGCATCAATGTCCTTCAGCCTTATTCTCCTTCCTATATTCTCCAGTATGTCCAAAGCAGGTCCCTGGATTGTACCAACAGGGTCCAACGGGAGTGATTGATCGTCCACGCACCGAAGAATCCGTCCCAATGCCCTTGGACTCGTAAAGAGATCCCAGTTGTGTGGGTTGAAAGAAAGGTTCCTCATGATGTTCAGGACACACTCGGCATACATGCGGTGTACGTCTCCCTTCTCATCACTGAACAGCCCTGGTTCCCTAAACCACCACCATGTGCTCGTACTGACAGTATCACCACCCCCGGTGTTCCTACTTCTAGCGATCTCCTTTTGGATGCGACCCTTTGGGAGCACCCGTCCACTTTCCTCGTCCCTTACGAGCAGCGAATCTGTCGCACACTTCTCAAGAATTTCCAGCAACCACGGGAACACTGTTCCATTCAGTCCGAGCCGGACTGCGTTCTTCTGGTCGAACGACAGCAGATTCAAAACGTTTAGGCATTGCGGTATTTTGTGCACATTGTCTTCTCGGAGCAGAGGCACCAAGTGTCTTCCGACGTCGAAGTCGGGCCGCAGGGTGAGATGTGGTCCTAGGGCTGGTTTCAAGAGTCCCATCATGCCTGTTGTTTTTCCCTCGACGTATCTCTCAGCTTCTGCTGCGGCTTCGTTGGTCGCTTTCTGCACGATCTCGTACAACGTGGTGGTTTCTCCGTCCACTTGCTCTTCCCGCCTGGCCTTCTTCGCCACCGGCGAGCTCCTCTCGACCTCTCCTCCACCGACGGGCGTCTCTTTTCCCTCCTTCGCTTCGTCTTCCATCTTCACGTGTCGCGTGTCGTGCACCTTCCTCGCTCTAGTCTGCCAAACACCGCACCATCGCCACTTGGTTGACCGCGGTTGTCGAGGGGAGAAGCCACTGGCCGCCTCCCTTCCATCTCGAGCGACGAAGGGTGAGGCCCGTCGAGGATCCACTCACAAGCTCCAGACGATCCTCCACGGGAAGGGCGGCGGATGGGCTCCTTCGTCGTCGGCATGGGCGATGAACGCATCACGTCGCTTCGTGCTTCGTTCGTGCGCGACGATGGTTGGAACAAGAGTCGAAAGCACCACGACAGACGTGGAAGGTGGGAAAAAAAAACACATGCGCGTGCACACAGGTCCGTGGTGGACGCATCACGCACTCAACGCGTCGATGTCGACGTCCACCACACGCCAAGGGGACTGCAGCTCCTCGGTCGGGAGCTTGGTGGGCAACATGCGTGCGAACGACCATTGATGGCCGCGATTGTCTTGGGTGGACGAGACCGTGTTTCCATCCGCGTCCAAAATCTTGCAATGTGCGGTGCAGTCGTATCGTACTCCCACGGTGAGCCAACCGGGAGGTTGCACGTCCCCTTCCGCGTCCTCCTCCACCGTCATCCCACGCACCGCACCTTCCGGTTGCACGTTGACGCCCGTCAACACCACGCGATGCACCTGCCCAATGGCGAACTCCATGCGCAATCCATCGTGCTTCAAATCTTGCAAGGTCTTCTCGAATGCTTCGTGCACGCGACGACTGAGCATGGGCTGAAGCTCTTCCACACGTTGCCTGGCGAACAGGTCGTTCACCGTGAAGAACGCGTGCCGTGCACCGGAGATGAACTCTTGCGTGTCGAAGCTTGTCTCCACAAATCTCTGTACGAAAAAAACGCCCAATTTCGCCTTCAACGCCGTGTAGGCTTCCCAGAGCACTCCCACGACCCCCGTCGCGGGTGGATCAATCACGCGAGAGGCAGTCTCTCCTGGTTCTACATTCCTACGTGGACGTCCACCATGCTTGGCAGAGGGCGGTTCGGCGCAGAACTTCCTGTTCGTGGCATGGTTGGTAAGGACAGGGATCCAACCACACCCTTCCGTTGCGTTTCGTGGCCATTTTCCCTCTGCTTTTCGTCTCGGTTGGGTGGCTTCTGCGATCTCCTGCACCCTCTTGGCCAGCACCGCAGCTCTTCTCATGGCACCTCTTCCTTTCGCTTCTCCCACGCACTCTTTCTCTCGTTCCACGTGGTGTTCGCTTCTTCCCGTTCGCTTCAGGACTGGTTTCGGCGTCGTCGTCTCCTGTCGGTTTTCCACCGAGTGGGTCCGATCTCCTCAAGGACTGCTGTCCAATCGGTCCACCGACGGTCCATGGATCGATGCAGCCTCGGGTACGACACGTCCCTCTCGTTCCCTCTCCCACGAGATTTCGGTTCGTTTTCATCAACTCTCGATTCCACCTTGAGACGAGGACGTTCCAAAGAGAGCAAGTCGCACGAACAGGCATGCGAAGCAGCAAGACGTGCTGCGAAAGGAAGGAAACACACGCGAAGAAGGCCGTCGTAAGGAAGAGGAACGTCGAAAAAAAACCCGCGAATGGAACGTGGAAGAGAAGGACGTGCTTGGGAACCGCGCCATTGCTGTACTTGGCCGGGAAAACACCACCCTCCGCCATAGGATACCTCATCCAACAAGACGTCTCTCAAGCCGTCTTCGAGACAGGATCCGTCTCTTCCGTCGCAGTATTGATCGAAACGACGAATGGAAAAGATGCAGAAATCGATGGGGTAGGGAGTGGGATCGTGTGGGATCGAGAAGGACACATCGTGACCAACTATCACGTGGTGGAAAAAGTGGTCCGAGATACAGCAGGAAACCACAAGGTCAAAGTGTCCTTGCCTGGAACCAGCGCAAGCCAGGTGCAAGACCAAATCGAAGCATACG
The DNA here is from genome assembly GCA_038048775.1 of Picocystis salinarum. Lineage (NCBI taxonomy): Eukaryota > Viridiplantae > Chlorophyta > Picocystophyceae > Picocystales > Picocystaceae > Picocystis > Picocystis salinarum. The sequence goes on along the minus strand of JBBULP010000589.1, from coordinate 55,202 downwards.
TGGTTGGAACGAAAAAGAACCTGGATGTCGCTGTGCTCAAGGTGGACCTGGAACCATCCCAACTAAACGCTGTGCGTATTGGGACAGCAAGAGACTTAAAAGTTGGACAATGGGCTTTTGCAATTGGAAATCCGTACGGATTGTCCAACACACTCACGTGTGGAGTCATCAGCGGTTTGAACCGAACCTTCCCATCACCAACTGGAATGGAAATAACTGGAGCAATCCAGACAGATGCCGCCATCTCCCGTGGGAACTCGGGAGGGGCGCTTTTGAACTCCTCGGGAACACTCATTGGGATGAACACAGCAACTTACACCAGGAAAGACACAGGACGAAGCAGTGGTGTCAACTTTGCGGTACCTGTTGATGCCATCTCGGAAGCCGTCACTGCAATTGTTGCCAACTGAATCAATAACATGGATGAACTTATGGGTTCTGTGCTGCCCATCCCTAGTGATTGATGCCCTTGCGACCATCTGATTGGACTGGGCAGGCCTTTATTCACATGATGGGGCGTCGGTTGTGACGACTGGACAATTTTTGCAACTCGATCTACGAACCTTCACTATTCATCTTCGTCCTCCTCGTCCTCGTCATCGTCATCCTCTAGGTCATCATCGTCTTCAAAGCCACGTTTCCTCTTCAGTGCAGAGGGTCCGCTCTCGTCATCGTCCTCGTCCTCATCATCGATATCTTCGGACTCTGGGTTCTCGTCAAGAGGCTCAAACCCCTCGTCATCGTCATCATCCTTAGCAAGCTCGCCAACCAATCTTTCGGTCCCGTACTCCTCTCCTTCATCTTCGTCTGCGTCGGGAAAGTCCATATCATCAATATCTGCCAGTTCGTCTTCCCCTCCGGCAGCCCTGATATCTTCCTCCTCGTCGTCTTCGTCGTCGAAGTCCTCGCCAACGAACTTTTCGCCATTCGCGTCATCTTCGTCCTCGTCTTCATCGTCGTCATCTAGCTGAACAAAATCGTCGTCGTCTTCCCCGTCCTCTTCTTCCTCTTCGTCTTCTTCATCGTCCTCGTCTTGGGTGGTGACGGCGGCACGTTCGTCTTCACCTTCCTCATCCTCGTATTCGTCCTGCTCGTCGTCGTCGTCTTCATCATCTTCTTCTTCTTCGTCGTCGTCATTTTCTTCATCATCCAAGTTCCTTTCCACGTTGTTTTTGTCGTAATTGTCGAGAAACTTCAGTCCAGGGAGCAGCTTGAACACTTCTTCTCTGTAGCTCACACCAACATTCTTCACGATTGGGCACTGATACAGATCCAAGGAGATGAGTCCCATGGGTGCCAGAGGTTTGAGGTCGTCCAAGCTGGCTATTTTGTTGTTGCTCAAGTTCAATTCTTCCAGACTAGGGAGTTGGGCGAGGGCGTCCAGTCCTCCAGAGATGAAGTTGTCGCTGAGGATGAGCAGCACGAGGTTGGGGAGGAGGGGGAACCCTTCCAGCGTCTGCAATCCCAATTCAACCAGCGAGAGCTCTTCCAGATTCTTGCAATTGTCGATACCCTGCGTTTCGCATCACGCACCAGCGTCGAGTAGGAACAGTCAGCTCTCTCGTCTCCTATTTCGACTGTTCTTTCTTCCCCACGAGCCATCCAGAAGCGGTTCCGGACGCATACTTCGGCTGGTGTTCTGGGTTGGACGTTCTGTTTCTTTGTTCCGTCGAATTTCTGCGCCCTTCTGTTCTCTCGTTCCGTCCATTCCGTCATCGGTTCCCACCGCGTTTTTTATTCCCTCGTTTTCGATCGTGCGTTCGTTTGGTGCGAACGGTGGGTGTGTTTCGTCCCAACCACTTGTTTCATCCGGCGTCGTTTTTTTTTTCACGGCTGTGTCTTTGTGTTTTTCGTTCATCGCTCTACGTTTTTTTCTCGTTGTTGGTCTTTTTGCGGATCCTTTCCTAGTGTCGCGTTTGCTTTTCACTCACCTTGATGTGGGTGGACTTGCACGAGCTATCGAGGCAAAGTTGGGTGACTTGTTCGGGTTGTTTGCCTTGTTTGGCGCATGCCGCCTGGACGGCTTCTTCCATGTCCACTTGCTATGGTCTCTTCGCTTGGTATCTTTCTCCTTCTTCGTTCGCTTTTCGTCCGTCGATCCGTCCGTGCACCTCCAGCCACGTGATGGTTCGCAACGGCAAGTCCTGGTTGGCGGGAGGTGTGCACCAGTCACCAGAGGGAGACGTCGGGTGGCGAGGTCCTCCCACGCACCACCACCACTCACTCCCACGGTCGGTGTGTGTGTCCCACGAGTGGAGGTGGTTTTCCCAAAGGCTCATCGATGGACGTGCCGATCGGATTGGAACGATGGGAAAGGAGACGAAACCAAGTCGAGAAGGGAGTGGGGGCGCCGCCTCGGATGGGAAGGGAAGCGGACCTGTGCGGTACAAGGGAGAAAGAAACGGGACAGGGGAAGGAAACCGTACAAGAAATGGGAAGATGGGAACGAGTTGCGACGAGGAAAAAGGAGGGATGGGAAACCCAACCCCAACCCCAGGGTGCTTCCACGAGAGAAGATCTCGATCCCCATTCGATACCTTGTCGTTCGAACATCTCGAACGAACGTCGTGAGTTTCGAGTTCGTGGGTGTGGATGGTACGATGGAGGTGGGAAAGGCAGACGATCCCATCGCCAGCCCCTTTCAGATCCATTCGTAAAGGAACATCCATGGAGACGAAACCCGCTTCCATCGTCACGAAAACCCAATCCCACCGGAAACAGTCCATCTGTCGATGCACGTGCGAAGTGTCGGTGCCACGACACGTGAGGTGGATGCCAACCAACGTCCACCATGGACAGCGCAATACAACGTGGTGTGCCACGTACCCGAAGAGAATTCGATGCGAAACGAATGCGAGGAAAGTGCCGTCCGAAAAAAGAAGGATGACGTTTGGAACCATGGACAGACTGCAAGCCGATGCTGCTGCCGATACGTCGTTGACCCTGAACGTAGGAGAAACATCGGTCAGTTTCCCCTTGGCATGTGAAGATGCGAGGACATTCCAAGGAATGATCCAAGATCTACTCCAAGTCTTCAAAGAAAAAGAAGAAAAAGGGCAAAGGAAAAAACTCGATGCAATGGATTACCATTGCTCCTGGACTACAGATGGCGGAAATGAGGGACACTTCCAAGTCTACTGCAATCCAAACGCATATGCAAATGCCTACCAAGCGAAAGCATTGATCACCGTACAGTCCAACTCCGTACGAGTAATGACTGAAGGGAAACTCTCTGCCATCAAGTCAGACCTGGACTCGTTTGTGGACGGCTGCAGTTGAGTTCCGCACGCCTCTCTGTGTGTTGGCGGCTCTCTTTCCAAAGGAATGCTACAAGCTTGACCCTGGCACATCCATCTACTGCCTGCACAAAGATATTGAGACAGGCAGTCTGACCGAACCATAGCTTGATCTGCGATGAACTTGAGCGTCATGAGGCAGAGGACTGCGGAATCGACCTGCAATGAGCAGCAGAAAGCCCCAGTGGATTTATTTCTTCAGCGCTCACTGTGTTCATCCGCGAATCCTATCCATGGATCCTCAATCATGGACTTTTTAAAATACCTGCACCCTTCCATCACTCTTTCTCTATGTTGCGATGTTCTACTGCCCTCTGTCCGTCCCCGTTTCGGAAAGCGATCATCTTGACGTCGTGGGATGAATCTGGGACCGCCGGACATCTGCCGCGGTGCGAAACTTGGTATGCTTTGGTGAACAAATGGCATGTTCGGTGCATGAGCAACATTGTCATTAGGATGGCTAGCTTGTGCGTCCATCGCAAATCTTGGTGCTGGAAGTGATGCACAGGACGGACCGTCTGCGAATGGCTTCGGCAGCTGTTGAAGCGACGTCTTCGGAGCTTCACCCGTGCTTCCATGAGCCGTCGCTATCGCTTGCAAGCGCGCTTTTCGGGCGTGGGATTCTTCCATGCTATCGCACCTCGGTGGCCGCAGTGGCCTTACCGTGTCGAAACTCCTGCCCCTGAAGTCATCATGGATGTCCCACACTCATGACAAGGACAGTTGTGTCGAATTCTCCTGGATCGTGGGAAACTTCGATTGCCTTGCCAGGGTAACGAAAATCGTAGGTCGGCTGGCACGAAGCTTGTTTAGCATACCATAAGCGCCGAACCATACATCGCTTCCTATGGACTCGAATCCACATGTAGGATATGCTAAGAAATAATGCTATTGCAACGTCTAGGTCACCTTCACGATGAACTCAACATCTTGTCGTTGAATGATTTCTCGAGCAAGATCATGTTGCCCTTGTGAGGAATGTAACATTTTACTCGTTGTCAAATGGCCTATTCATCGACAAGTGGCTTTCTCCGTTTGCAAGCACTTGTCGTTTTCATTTTGTTTTTCGCGCATTATTTCTTCCAACAACATCATTAGCAAGTTGCATGGCAAGTACCAAAAGTGAATTTTTTGTCGAGCAATGTGTGAACACAAACGCTGAAAGTGAGGGGACAACACTCTATTGGTCGAGGATGAGTGGAAAAGTGAGATTCCACTACGCCATTGATTAAATTACCAGTGGGCTCCCTTTCTTCAGGACAAAATCATGCCGTATATTTTACTATAGTTTTGGTCCGAAGGTGGTTGAATCTTGCTTCAAATTCTAAGTTTTCAACGATTCAAGAGCACTTGCATGCGTAGAGCACGTGACTGCATCGTGTGTGATCAACCATGGTTTTCAATGTGAACGCATAAAATCCATGTGTCTGTAGAACAACTGACCAAGAACACCAAGACGTGTAGAGTGATTGAGCGATTAACAGATGTTTTATCCATGACACACACTCCGTAGTACTAATTTATTGCACCAAAGTAGTGAAGAGTGTTGGATGTTTGCTTAATACCTACAATGTATGTATTTTGATCATTATCACGGAGGTAATCGTAAAAGTGAGCAAAGCTTTGTAGCAATGTATCAATTGATATGATGTTGAAAGGAAAGCAGTGAGGGCGCAAGTATGGCATCCCGTCTATCAGAGAGCAGCCTCCTAGACTCGGGTGCCACTTCCTTCGTGAAACAATTTCCTTTCCTACACCCAAGGCCTCCTTTGACCATGTTTTGGAGTCGGCTTTCCTTGCATGGGAGGCATGACAGTTTAATCCCCAAAGATGGGTACGTTTTGGTTTGTTGCGGTCTATATGGGACGGTTGAAACCCAAGAAGTCAATTGGGTCACTCACTGCATTTAATATTGCTTTATGTGCAATGTATGATAATGCATGTCCTCAAATGAAGAGTGGAAGTGGCTGACTTAACACCAACAGCAAGCTGCCCAAGAGAATTGCCGCACTCTGCCCCGGAGCAATTTCCACTAAAGCTTGGTGAAGGGAAGTAGCCCCGATGTCCATACTGTACACGCACGATGGAGAAGGAACAACACAATAGGGGAATTACAAGACTTGGCCTGTCTTCTGTTCTACGGTCTCGCAAAAGATTATTCCAGACCAATTCAATGCAAAATTACTTTACCTTCTTTGCCAGCAATCTGAAGAGTTCAGATTCCCCCCTCACACTTGCATGGAGGGTCCGTAAGAGCAACAGTTCGGCATTTGCTATGCTAGGACATCATGCTTAGGGATACACTCTATGCACATTTCAAGTTCATGTTTCAAAGATACTGCATGCTTCAGTGGTGTCCACTACGTAACATCAACTGGGAAACTAAGTGCCCCTGCCAAAGCCATTGGGTCCAGCACTGTTGAGATAAATGTGGCTTGAACCTGCTTCCCCTTTCTCATTAAGGTTGCGCTGATGAGCTTCAAGAACAAGCTGCTTCAGGTGATCACGCTCCTCTTTCTCCTCTCTTTTTCGTTGGATGGCACTTTGTACTAGCCCTGACTGGACAGGTACAAACAGCTGGTGCATCTGCTGCTTTGAGCCCTTCTTCAGCACCATCTTGACAGGAACATCTTCCGACTGCCTATGCTTCTCTTTGGTGAAGGTAATGTCTGTATGGGCAGCACTGCCAAACATTGTAAGGGAGGGAGCTCTTGATGCAGACATAGTTTGTACCCCACCAATCATGAGATTCATCTCCCGATCAAATAACTCTTCCTCTTCTTTACTGACGGCTCTTGCTTGACGTTGCACAATGAAGTCTTCTTCCTCTTCTTCTTCGTCCTCACTTCCATCATCTATCGCACTACTTGAAACTTGCGAGGAAGCATCCTCATACTCCTGCAACACTTCATCTTGTTCCTTTCCAAGATCCTCCTCTGACACAGCAAAGATTTCATTATCCTCTTCTCCACATCCCCTCTCTTCGTTAACCTCCTCTCCCATTGTTGCTGGATTAAGATTGTCTGATATCAAAGTAGAAGTTCGAGACGAAGCGAAGTCTGCATCCAAGTCTTTGATCCTTGCCTCAACTTCTTCAAGAGTATGGTGTCTTTTGGTGTCTAGAGAGCTGTACAAATCTTGTATATCATACTCAATGTCCAGAGGCAGCGGAGCTTTGTGAAAACAGTACTGTTGGAAGAAGAGTAAAAAGCGGTCCAGAAATTGCTTCTGCTGTCCCTTTGAGAAAGAAGGGCAGCAAGTTTCCAAAAGGGTAACAACCATCCTGATTCTTGCAAAGTTATCAAGAGGATCCGATGTTGGTGCCTCTGCGCGTTCCGCCCCATGCTGCAAGATGAAATACAGCAAGGATAGGAGAGCCTCAAAGTCCACAATCATACAAGCGTAAAGCTCTCCAAAGAGTTTCATGCATGCAATTCTACGTTGTGCGCCTTGAGGGGTTATGTTTTCAATCAAAAACCGCAACTCTTCCCAAGCTTCATCAACAACTTGAACCCCCAATGATTCATGAAAATGACTTACCCCTTGCACTACCTTTGCAACCAACTTAATCTGACTGTACTTATTCTTGTGCACTTTCAGTATGCATTTGACGACAAAACTTTCTTCCTTTTCCCAATCCAGCTTCCTCAACTGCTTGACCACAAATTGGACATTGGACTGGCTTAAAAGGCCAAGGATTAAGTAACGGATGTACTGGTGAACGCTGCTCCTCTGCTTAACCTTCAAAGCTGAACGCTCTGGGGGTCTGCATTGGAAGTAAGCATTCTCTACAAGAAGATTTTGGCGTGTCTCCAGATTTTTAACCCTGCCAAGCCTCATAAAAACCTCAAGCATATTTGCCATTCTTGTATGAGACTCTGGTAAGCGATACAGGTATCTCCCACATGCTTCGAGTAGGGAACATGCAACATCAACATTATGATGAGTGAAGTCATCCAGGCAAGATTGCAGGCAAGCAAATATGACATTGGTTCCCTCTACTTTGAACTTGCACAGCTCACATAAAAATCTGATGTTCCTTATTCTTGACTCTAAATTTATCTGATCTTTTTTTGCCGCAAGATAAAAAAACTCCTCTTCAAGATTGCTGCAAAGAAGGGGGCCTACATCACGAAAACATGTCGAAAGGACAGCTACAATACGTGCCATATACGGTAAGACCTCCAACTGACGCCTATCCATACTGCACAAATTCTGAACCAGGCGCTTCCTGGCTCCTTTGGAAGGACCAGATGTCATCAAGCAGAAGTCCAAGGCAAACTGATCAGCTGTGTCACGGCTTAGGCACTGAGGAAGCCTGCCAAGTAAGTCTTTTAGCTCTGACTTGCACTGCATCATACTAGAGCTTTGTGCATCATTCTTGTTTTCATCATCTGGTTGAGACTTATCATCAGCTGCCTCACCCTCTCCATGTTGGTAGCCACTTGCTTGGTTGTCATCCAGATTTGCGTCACCCGCCCTTTGCTTCTCTTCATCTTTTCCGGAGTCTGCTCCAACATACTTGACAAGAACTGCATGTGGTAACATGTCCTTGAGGTCTGGAAACTTTTCGTAGAAAGAAATTGAAGCATCATCCTCAAACGGAGAGTCGCCATTCCCAATGTTTGCAGTTTCTAGAGGCTTTTCCACTGGTGTAGAGCTCTCCTGCCCAATCCTAGTGACATCACTCTCTGGCAACTCTGGAATTGATTTGTCCAGTATCTCAGCAAAGATCTGAAGACTTCGGTGCAATGTTTCAAAAGATTTTCTGGTATCATCGTAGGCAGTGTCATGCTGCTTGGAAGGTATGCCACGATTGGAGGCTGAGGTTGACTGGTTCGATTCCAAGTCACGCAATTCAGCATTAAGTTCAAGATATGCGTTTGCAGCTGCTTCCCATCCTTTGTGAAGCATTGCAAATACTTTCTGCTTCTGCGGCACAGAAAAGGATGTGGATGCTTGAGAGAGCTCATCGTCCTGCAGTCCTGACACTTCATCCTGCAAAAGCTCCCTGCCCCCTTGCTTCAAAAAACTCACCAACAGTGAAAGGTTTCCCATTGCAAGCTCTTGGTTGCCCTTGAAGTCGAGGTTTTCAAGGCTCTTGATTACCACAAGGAGTGGGAGTGGATCCTTGATGACACCAGCCAGGACCAACTCTACCAAGAGCCGGAGGTGTGATCGCCTCTTTCCAAACACCTGCTTGTCTTCGTCTTTCTGCTTGGACGGGTTGAAAGTTTGAACCAGTGCTTTCGTCAAGTTGCTTGAGAACTCTGCATACCTGCGATGTAGCAAAGAGCAGACTTCAACGGTTGCGGGTATGTCGGCACTTTTCGGTTTTCCTTCCGCCACTGCATCGACTGCTTCCGTCACGTATTTGGAGAGGTTTACATTCAGGATGTCCTTCAGTAACCCTTCTTTCCCCTCTTCTGTGATGTTTTTCAATTTTTTGATGACGGACGTGTTCTTTTTTATACTTGAGTCGAGCTTCTTCAAGTCGGACTCTGCCCAAGGTTGAGCTCGAAGGTTTTCCTTTCGCAGCTCTCTCCTCCTCGTCGTCGCATCGTCTTTCCCAACGTTCCCTTCCTCCACCCTTCTTTCGTCTCGTTGTGCTTCCGAACCATCGGTGCGATGATTGCTTGCCATTCCCACCGCCAACGTGCGAATGCTCTCACACCACGTGCATCGCAGCACACGAGCAAGATATCACCGTCACAAAGGACGTCTCTCCTTGGTCGTCTACCTCTCCCATCCATTTGCCCACACCCGATCCATGGACCGTTCAAATATCGCAGTACTTGCGATCCTCGCACGGTCCATCCTTCGGAAGAGCATAGATTCGTCCGGGTTCATCGGGACCTAGAGGGGTCGGAAACGTCGCCGCTATTGCTCTCGCAAGCGAAGCTTCCATCGGAGTGCGACCACGCGTTGGCGTAAGGTAAAGGGGTAGAACGAACGTGTGAACGAACCGTCCCGATGTTCGACGCAAAATGAATAAGGCATGATTCTGTCTTCTCACACAAGCTTCCAAGTGCAAGGGGGATTTACACGATATCTCCATGCTCCATCTTTCGACACAAGTGCAGAATACTACCATACAGTTGGACTATATTCACGAAGATGAAAGCTCAAAATTTAAGCTGAATTGATGTTGGCAATCTTTGGGAGGGAGTATCCAATCAGATGAATGCTGTCTATAGGGTTGTTTGGAACCAATCCACGAAGTGAATGGTTTGTAGAAGGCAAAGACAAAGTAAGAGCGCACAAGAAAGGTTATTCTTGTCTTTTGCACACTACCTTTCACCGACAGCCTACCCTAACAATCCAATTGCAACCGTTTCGGAGAGTCGGAATCAAGAGTGCAACCTAGATCATGATGAACGAAGCAATCCAACCCCATATGAACATCACAAAACATGTGAAAATCGACTATCTCACCATAGATTAACAAACTACCCTGATTGGCTATACATCACTCTTTCCATTCCAATGTTAAACATTGGGCAACGAAAGAAGAGGACTTTGGTTGCTTTCACGTCACAACGAGTTTCCAAGGAGATTATTCGCGTAGATGATAGAGACGAAGACATCCCACGGCGTGCAAATTCATGGTTTGGACGCGTCAAATCGAATGTCGAAAATCCCACACGTCATCATTTCTTGCACGAATGGACAATGTCATAGAAACTTCTCCATCCATGTTGATGTGTGCTCTAGTGCTCTGCTTGGCAGGATAAGTTTGTTCGTCATTCCGAATGGCATGGGACAGGACACGTGTGCCACAGTCGTGCTTAGTTTTCGTCAGTACTTTGGTCCATGTCCCTCGACCATAGTATTCCGAACCAAGTTTCGAGGGACACAATTGATGGTCAGTTCACAATATCCCTATCCCCTGGTCCAGGCCCATGTCGATTGCGAAACCAGGACCTCCCTTACCGTTCATTTTACTGCCACGAAAATCCGTGGTCCGCAGATCCTTCGACAGCTCGCCATTGAAGTAATCTGGGAAGTGGGCGGTAGGAAGCAACTCGGCAAGATACTATCAATAGTTCATACGACGGAGGATGGAATGGTGGAAACTGTAGGCTGTAACTAGAAAAGGAATTCCTATTCGTGAAATACGACGTGCACGCTTAGACTGAACGCAAAGTACTTCTCAAGTTCGAACGGAATCCACCTTCTACCGGCTTGATTCAGCGAGACAACACAGTACATGCCACACGAAGCAAAAGCACAAGCACGATGGATTTCAAATCAAGAACATATGCCTTTGTGGTGATGATGGCCTGGGCTTCCACAATGTTCATTCTTCTGAAGCATCTTCAGTCCAGCATTGCTGAAAGAAGCAGGGAAAATGCAACAATGCATGTGCATACTCTTGTGTCAAACATTTCTAGGGCCAAGTTCCCCTCGCAGGAGATACACAAATCTTATCTGGAGGAAGTGAAGGATGAAGACAAAATTTTTGTCCAGTCGCAGCCGGAGCCAGTAAACAGTGTTGAAGCCTCGTGGGAGTTTCACCGTGAAGCAGTACGTTCTATGTTCCAGGAGGCATGGACTGTGTACAAGAAGCATGCCTTTGGTTGCGATGAAGTGCTTCCGACTAGTATGAAATGCTCGAACAATTTTGGAAATATTGGAACCACAATCATTGATAGCCTAGATACCATGATCTTGCTTGGATTGGATGACGATTTTAAGGAAGCTGTAGCTTGGATTGCTGAGCACTACACCCTACAACGCAGCACAAAAATATCAGTATTTGAGACAACAATACGCAACTTGGGCGGACTTCTATCTGCGTACAATTTGCGCCCCTTGCCTGTGCTTTTGGAAGCAGCACAAATGACTGGAGAATGGTTGCTGGGCGCTTATGCTACCCCAAGTGGGCTGCCAGCTTTTGCAATGGGACCAGGAGAGCTCCCTAAGGATGCCAAATCGACTAGTCTAGCAGACGCAGGGACACAGCTTTTGGAGCATAGCGAGTTGAGCAATTTAACGAAAAGGCAAATTTTTAAAGATTCTGCAAAGAGAGCATTTGAAGTCCTGCTCCAGGAACTGGAGAAAAGAATCCAGGACGGAAGGACTGCTCTTCTCCCTGTTGATATTCAGTTAAAGGAGGATTCAGTGAGCTTTGGCGATTCTTTTAGCATTGGTCCTAGAGGGGATTCTTTCTACGAATATCTGCTGAAACTTTGGATTTATGAGGGAAAGCCAGAATCTATGGCACGGTATCGCTTGCTGTGGGAGTATACGATGGATGCCATGATTGAGAAGCTTCTTGTCCGTGATGCTAAAACAGGTCTTGTCTACCTGGGTGAGAGGAAGGAAAGTGCCAAATCTGCAACTAGAAGCATGCACCACCTAACTTGCTTTGTGCCTGGAATGCTTGCACTGGGTGCAGAGGGACCAAATGCCGAAAAGTATTTGAGGGTAGCAAAGGATCTTGGTCACACGTGTTGGCAGATGTATCAGCAACAGCCAACAAAACTAGCAGCTGACTCAACATCATTTTCATCTGGAAGGTTAAGGGCTATCAGCGCACACAACTACTTGAGGCCCGAGGTCGTAGAAAGCTTATTTTACTTGTGGCAGAGGACTGGCGACCAGATGTACAGGGTGCAGGCATGGGAAATTGCAAAGGCTATTAATCAGTCATCAAGGGTTGCAACAGGCGGCTTCACCACCTTGACAGACGTTGTGAGTGGAAAAAAAGGAGACTCTACCCCATCATTCTTCTATTCAGAGACCTTGAAGTATCTCTACTTGATCTTTAGTCCAAATGACATCGTATCCTTACAGGAATTTGTTTTCAACACTGAAGCACACCCTTTCCCGATCCGGAAAGTTGAATGATCACTGCACATACAAGAGGATGGATGTTCTGACCCTCTCTTCTTCTGAATGATCCAAGCTTTCAGATGAAGGTCAATCTATGTGGAATTCTTTGTAATTTGGTGGAGGCCTTCAAAATCAGTTGGCAAGGCATTTGTAATATCCACCATCTGTGCAAAGTACGGTTGGTGTTTGATACCAACTACCCTGAGCAGCATTAATTCAACTCGATCACACTCCTCCCCTCTCTATCATTTAAATTTTCAAGGTTGTTCTTTGTTGCTTGTGGGTAGAGCAGTGTGAAAGAGGCTAGTAAACATGACGCTCCCACAGAAAGCACAACTCCTGTCAGGGCGCAAGCCCAAGTCAACCCTGTGGTGCTAGAAATATAACCAACAGCTCGAGTCCACAGCAGGAAAACCGCCTGTGTGAGCATGCTACGAGCAGATAGAAGACTGGCTCGATGTGTGGGCGTTGCCTGTCTATTGATGGCGTTCGTCACAATAGGTCCCCCACCTCCCCGTACCCAGTATAGGGCACATCCTGCAAGCACTAGAGCAAAATGCTTTCCGAGTGTGCCAAGAAGAAAATAACAAATACCACCCCAAAATCCCAGAAATATCAATGCCGGCCGTGTGCCCAGTTTCTGTTGCAAGGTTGGTGCAGTGAGTGCAGTTAATGCAACGCTTAAGTTCAAACTTGCCCATGCCCATCCATACATGCCAAGTGACAAGCCCGCCCTTTTCCAAAGTGGCTGAAACAGCCATACAGCAGTGTACGTTGTAGTGCCCAGAAGAACTCCAGCAAGTACTTCTGGTCCCAACTCTAAATTGATGAGGTCTTTCTTTACGATCTGTACCAGGCTGAATGCACTTTGGACCATGGAGTCCCACATATTGTACTGCTGGTGAGAGTGATCACGAAATCCACTGGTTTCGACAAGTGTTGAGCCAATCCCCAAGGCAAGGGCATAGGGCAGACAAGTGAGCCACATGGCAGATCTCAAGGACACATGCGATGCAACATATCCTCCAAGAATGGACGCCATTGTTTCCGTTGCTTGTGCGATGAACACCGCCTGGGATTCTCCATGCAGAGCCCTTCCTTTACTCCCACACTTTTCGAGGCTTTCGTACAGCACGGCAGCATCCGTTCCAGAGAACAACGGATCTGACATTCCGAGCAAGACTTGTGCTGCTTGGAAATGTCGTTTGGTGTTCCCTGCTCCCATTGCTGTCCAGTACAGCACACCACAGGCGCAGCTTGCAACAATGGCCGGCTTTCTGCCAAACCTATCGGACACGTATCCGGCCGGCAATTCCAGCAGCACTACAGCAAGCGAATGCACGGCTTTGACGTGAAACACGTCTTCCACTCCCATCCCTTTCCGTTGCAGGTATTCCACCACCACTGGAATCCCGAACAGCGCCATCCGCAATCCACGTATGGCTTGCACCTTTCTCACATTGCTTTGGAAAGGATTCGAGGCTTCTTCCTCGTCCTCGTCTCCATCGTCGACTTTGGTTTCGGTGTACGCGACCATCCTCCACTGGATGTCGATGGAAGAGGTCCTTCGAGTCCAGATGAGACTCACTTCCTGCTTCGCACTCGAGAGGTCCGGACACGTGGGAGGCGTCGGACACGACTGCGTCGAAACGCCGATTGAAGACGAAGACAGAGCCAAGTGGAGAAATGGAACCGGTCGAAAGGATGATGGATGAAGATCGAGAAGCGTGGGAAGAGATGAACTTCACGCCAGAAGAACGGAAGAAGCTGCGACCGTGGCACGCCTTCGAGAAAAAAGATCATCGAAAGTGGCAAGAGATTGAAGCCGAAGCCAAACGGAAGAACCAAGAGAATCCACACGACCCAAGCCTTCCGGTCCTCTTCTGGGACGATCTGCCGGAAGATGCCGACGAATCGCATCCCGATGTGGCGGCTATCCGAGCGCTGATGGTCGATGATCCGGAGGTGGACGCAGAGAATTACAAAGAAGACGGCAACGCCGCACTGCAAGACGCCAAGCGGAAAGGAAAGTTCTACTTCCGTGTGCCAATCGAAAAATACACCAAAGCCATCATGTGTCGGCATCCAGATCCAAAAGCCAATTCAGTCTACTACAGCAATCGCGCCCAGGTTCATTTATTGTTGGAAAATTATGCCAAAGCCTTGAAGGATGCCAGGGAGGCCATGTCTTTGGACGAGAAGAACGTCAAAGCTGCCTATCGAGCTGCTAGAGCTGCACTTGCCTTGGATCGATTGGACGAGGCTGAGGCAACGGTCTCATATGCGAAGACCCTCGATCCTGACTCTACAGATTTGGACAAACTTCAGCGACGGGTGGATGCGAGAAGAAAACAATTGCAAGCTGTGGAAGAGCGTGCCAGGATTGATGCAGCTTCTATTCGGCGGCCTCTGGTGGCATTGGTTTCGGCCCTACAATCCCGCGGCCTTCAAGTTGGCCCTTACCAGCACCGCAGCTTGGGCCAAGGACGTGTCATTCGTTTGAGCGAGGATGGCAAGCTGTTGTTCCCCATGTTGGTGCTGTATCCAGAGACCCAGCAGAGTGATTTGTTGGAAGATGTGCCTGAGGATGCATTGCTGTCTGACCAGCTTGACGTCTTGTACAATCCAGAAGCGCCCCCTCTCCCTTGGGATACCACCAGGGAGTATACGCGCGACAAGGTGGACTTTTATTATCAGGTGGAAGGATGTGCAGCCCCATTGGCGAGCGATGCGTTGGTCGAAGCTTTTGCCACGGGATTCGCCAACGCCACCTTCACTGCACGAGAGACAAGGGGTCACACCATGGTCCGTGCGGATCCCGACCTATCGCTGCTGGAGGTGTTGTTACGTGAGGGTCACGTGGTTCCAGGTGTGGCGGTGTTTTATGCAGTTTCAAGGGGCACTTCTTTCGCCACTCGTTTCTTGGAAGGAGAATGGCGAGAACCCATGCAATAATAAGTACTCCTGTCTTCCATGGGATCCCACACTCCTTTTCTCTCCTTTTTGTTCCATGTATCAGGTTGGATCGATACGACCCCCTTGGTTTCGGTTCCTTTTCTTTGGTCCCTGCACATCCTCCTTGGCCTCCCTCCAGTTGATTGATGGCCCATCCTGTCCATGTCTCGGATCCAGGTGCAGGGTGACCCAGGGTCGGAACCAAGAAGAGAGAGATACAACGGTGCCATCTGCGACGAGGACGTGCCACGTCAGACAGGGTCGAAAGAGGGGATCGTACCGAAGCCATCCCCCGACATGATCCAAGGTACGAATGGAGAACAGACCATCCACAAGAACACCGATGGACGCAGAGGATCTCTGCAGCCTATGTGGGAAGACCGAAGCTTATCCCATAGAATCGTCGGATCCATAGTGGAGAATGGGAACCATGCGCGCAGAGGACGTCATCGGGTGAAGAAGGACCTCACCCCAGCTTCTTGCCTGCAGGACATCGCAAGGAAAGGAACCCGATCCCTTCCATCTGCCGTCGAGGCATCTCCCATCCTTCCCTTCGATTCCTCTGGGGTCCACGTCGTCTCGATGGGTTCGATGGACACCGCATGGACCAACCAGGGTTCGATCGAATGTTCCGACACGTCCCAGACGACAACCGACGAAAACACGTGCGTGACGCACGTGAAACGCACGAGCACGAGACGAAATGCGCGTCTGCAAGACGACGAAACCACAAGCACGTGGCGTGGCGTCGGTGGTGAAGTGCACGGCGTCTCCGCCGGCCAGAAGTGGGCCGAGGAAAGGGACGAGGGCCACCGAACTGGCCGTGGAAAAACGAAGGAAAGCGCGTGGACTGGTGCCGCCGTCGAGAGAAGGAACGGTGCCAGACAGCGAAGTTGCGGATGCAGGGAAACTGCGTGTGCTCGTCGATCGGAAGGAAGGAAGACTTGATGTCGTGCAGAGCCATTGCAGGCTCTGCCTGGACGACGATGGAAAGATGACCCTCTATCGAAGGGAAAATCGTAGCAACAACGGATCACATGTCTTCGAAAAAAAAGTCGCGGAAGCTAGGCTTACGCTTCCGCAAGGAGCAACCAAGAAATTCGCTGTCGTGAAAAATTTTGTCAACCGAGGGCAAGTGGATGTGCGCTGGGGAACGTGCGCCCAACTTCGGATCATTCTTCCCTCGGCCATCGGAAACGAACACCGGGACTGGGCCGAGGGGCTTCGAGATGGATTCCTCTTCGAATTCACCGTGCCAGAAGATCAAAGTGAGATGCACGAGGGTTGTGCAGAGGTGACGCTCAACCTTGAAGCGTCTGGGCAGTGGTTCGGAGGTGGGCATCTCATGAAACAACACTGGCCTCTGAATAAGGGTTGCTGGGAAGTTGGTCCGTACTACCCATTCGACAATGGGCCTAATGGGCTCAACACTCTCTTATCTCCACACTGGATGGCGTCGTCTGGTCTGCTAGCGATGGCAGATCCTGACACTCCCTACCTGCACGTCGGCTTGAATGCACCTAGTCCCAGAAGGAGAACCTGGGGTGTTGGGGTGCAAAACTTCAAGCTGCAGTATTTGCCCGTCACCAGTGGATCATTGTCAAGCCTGTTGTATGGGAAAGGGGACGGGCTTCTGAGAATTCAAGCGAGGGGTAGTTACAAAAGCAGCAATGTGACACACCCGCTGATGGACTGGAAGCCATCTAGCTGGGGAGTGAGTTTCGATGACACAGAACAGCAGGTGATGCAGCGGAGAATTCGAGTGCGATTTGCTCTATGTGCTCTGGAAAATGTCAAGGCGGCAACAGAAGTGGCATTGAAGACGCTGCCTAAACCTTCAAAAGGCCCTCCATCGGCGATGGTGGAGAAGCCTATTTGGACCACGTGGGCTCGATACCATGCATCAGTGGATCAAAAGAAAGTTCTTCAATACGCAACAGAAATTGTAGGCAGAGGGCTTGAAAGAAGTGTGATGGAAATTGATGACAAGTGGCAGAAAAAATATGGAGACCTTGAATTTGATGAGAAAAAGTTTCCAGATGTGGATCAAATGGTGGAGAAGCTTCATAACGACGGTTTCCTGGTAACATTGTGGGTAATGCCATTTGTTGAGGAAGATAGTGATGCTTACAGGGAAGGTGCCCCAAGGGGTTATTTTGTGAAAGCTGAAAATAAGTGGATGGGCCTCAAGCCAGGTTTCATCAAATGGTGGAATAAGGAACCGGTTGTTGCGCTGGATGTCACGAACCCTGCTGCCACAGAATGGTTTGTAGGTCGCCTGAAGGCTCTTCAAGCGAAACATAACATTGATGGTTTCAAGTTTGATGCTGGAGAACCATGCTTTCTACCTCCAAACTTCCAAACATTTGCACCAGTGATTCATCCTACAGATTACACACGTCTTTACATTGAGCGTGTTTGTTCTCACTTTGAAATTGCAGAGGTGAGAACTGGACACAGGACTCAGTCCTTACCTCTCATGATGAGGATGGGCGACAGATTCAGCACATGGGATATTGGCAATGGACTTCAAAGTTTAATCCCAACGCTTCTTACTTCAGGGTTGCTTGGTTACCCATACTGTTTGCCGGATATGGTTGGTGGCAACGCCTATTTTGGCAGAAAGCCAGATATTGAACTGATGGTAAGGTGGGCCCAGGCTAATGCTCTAATGCCAGCAGTTCAGTTTTCGATTGCTCCGTGGGATTTGTCCAGCAAAGCTGACAGATTATGCACAGAGGCAATGCTGATCCGGCAGAAAGCTATAGATAGAATTAAGGACTTAGCACACAATGCCACCAATGCACTTGAACCCATTTGTAGACCTATGTGGTGGCTTGATCCAGAAGATGAAGAGACGTTTCACATATTTGATCAGTTTGCTGTTGGACAGGACATGATTGTAGCTCCTGTGGTTGAAAAAGGCAGGCGATCACGAGACGTTTATCTCACTGAAGGGCGTTGGAAAGATATGACAGAACCAGACATAGTTTATGAAGGAAAGCAGTGGCTCAGAGATTTGCATGCTCCATTGAGCAAGCTCCCAATGTTCCTGCGCATCCCAGAAACCCCCATGTAGAGCATATGAGGAACAACTTACCCCACAATTCGGGATTCTTTTGAAATAAAAAGCATTGTACAACTGGAAAGCAGACTAGCAAACGTTTACAAGTACCGTATGCAAGGTCGGCCTCACCACACCAGCCTGTTTACCACGGACACGTGGGTACTTCATGTTTGCAGTGAAGCTGCACACCTCTACGCATCTCCGTTTCCTCTCCGAGCTTCCTCCAGCTTGTTGAGTCTCAAAGTCTACACAAGCTCTGGAGTGTTGCCATGAATGCAAGCTAAAGGTTGCCGTGAATTAGCGATAGATCTTGCGTCTTTTAGGAAGTGCATGGTTGCATAACGGCTATGAATCTAATTCTAGAGCGCGAACAATGCCACCTGGACCTTCTTCCGTATATTTTGAACTGGGGGCACATACGGCCCCAGCATTTTGAACGAAGCTTGGTGCTTGGTTGCTTAAATAATACAGCGATGAATAATTGGGTAGACGCCATGTTTGCACAGTACACGAGGTGTAGTTGAGTGAAATTCTACCTTTAAAAGCTACAAAGACGCGCAGGAAGGGCATGTTGAATTGCTTTCGAAGGTCAAGAGGGAACTTCCTTCACGCAAAACAAGTATTCTGGGTAGAGGAACTTGAGATACTTCTGCATATGGTGGAAATGGATTTGGTCGAGCAAACAAATATTGTTTTGCTTCTAGGAGATCCAATGCCACCATGGCTTCTTTGAATGTAGTCAATCATGGAGAGTAATTTGCTTACGCAGAGAGGCCACAGAGCATGTTGCTGACCATGTTTCTCTTGACTGAAAATGACGGAACTTAGGTTTCTCAAGTGGTCAAAAGAAGCTTCCGCAAAGTCTGCTATTGGAAGAGAAAGGAGAAAAAGAGCGACCCAAGTGTAGTAATGCCCACCACGTATATAGGATATGGTAGACTGGCTTCCAAGTGAGCGCAACCAATGAGGATAGATATGTTTCAGGGAGTGGAACGGTCCTGCAAGTACGATGACATGCTTTGCTAGTATCACAGCGATATGAAGGCAAGGGCTAGAGTTCTTCAGGTGTCTGGTTTGCAACATGGGTAGACAAGCCTTTGCTAAAAACAAACTACTTGTTTTAGGCAAAGCCAGAGAGCTATGGGACGTATCTCCTGCAAGCATAGTCGTGGCTGGAGATTAAGAATTTTTAAGTATTTGCAGCATGACTTGGTCAGCAACTAATATTGAAGGGGAGGTCAATCTGTTGAATGGTACAACAGTGGCGGTTTGTAGTCTCCTAAATACTTGTATTTTGTTAACTTGGCATGCCAGGTGATTAAGGACCTGATGAAGGCTGGTTGAATGTAGTCCCATATCTGACCTGTTCAAGCCAATTCAACTTCTTCCTCTTTATCATTGTCTTTGACAGCGGGGTCCAGGCAGTGCATGCAGGGGCCACAACTGATACCTTTGGAGTCGTCCTTGATAAAGAGTGTGATAGACGTTGCCAGAATCAATGATGCCAGAGAGAGCCAGAAGCAAGAGGCAAACCCATACACCACCGTGCTCCCTACGTATGTGTACATTGCTCCTGACACAAGCGTACCGACAAGCCTTCCTGCAGCATTGGACATGTAGTAAAATCCAACATTAGTCGCAAGCTTGTTGCCCTCGCTGTATCTAACGACAAGGTAGCTATGCACTGAAGAGTTGACAGCAAAGATAATTGCAAATGCAACAAGTCCCACAGAAATGACAGCAAGCATTCCGCCTTTGCTTTCACCGGCTGTATCGAAAATGGGAGAAAATTGCAAGAAAAAGCCAAGGAAGATGGGGCAAGAGGTGTTTATAGTGGCCCAGAGAGCTGCAGTCATTTTGTTTGGTGGGGTCTGATGCAAGGGCTTCAGAATGAGCTGGGGTGACCAACTTTGCACTTGTCCATATACAATGATCCAGACAGCCAAGTATGCACCCACAACGGATCTAGGTAGGTCCACCCATTGCCGAAGAAAGAAGGGCAAGGGAACTTCAAACCATAAGTCCCTGGAACCAAACAGGAAAAATCGTGCAAGAGAAAGATAATTCAACCTCTGGTTATTTGTAAAAACATCAGAAAGTTTTACGCCCTTTGAAGAGGTCTTTCCGAGATCCGCGCTTAATCCAATCAACGCCCAAGGCAATGCTAAGACAATGAGGCCGCATAGTACACCCAAGGCCAAGAAATAGCTGACTGACACAAGCGCTGCACCCAAGAAGTAGCCTGCGCCTTTCAAGCTGTTCTTGAATCCAGTGATAAAAGATACCAGCTTGAAGAGACGTCCTTGCTTTTCATCTGGCGTCACCAGCTTAGTGACAGTTTTCCCTCCAAGCTTAGTGAGATCTTTAGCAATGCCACACAAAGTTTGTGCTGCTGTGACGTAGATGATGGCTTGGGCTTGGCTCCAGCTATCCTGCCACGCAAAGAGCATTCCTAGACCTGCCAGTTGCAAAGTAAGACCACTTATGAGAGTACTCTTGATGCCCCATCTTGCACCCATGATACCAGCCAATAAATTTGTAAAGACTCCAGCAAGTTCGTACAAGCTGAACATGATTGCCACCTGGAAGGAATCAAATCCTTTCGTGTATGCATGCAAGAGGACAATCATTCTCACTGCCCCATCCGTGATGGTAAAGAGCAGGTAGGAGCTACTAATGATCACAAAAGGCTTCAGCGCACTGTACTCTCGTTTGAGGTAATCTCTCGTGGACTCTCCTTCTCTGGCTCCAAAATCCCTTCCTGCAGAGGGACTGGGCGAAAGTGTTGGCTTCTCTTCAGGCAGGAGTGGCTTCCGGTACAAGTATTCGTCTGTGAGCACCAAGACATCCCCGTCATACACTTCCACGATGGCTGCTCCTTCGAATTCCCCAAATTCACTCTTTTTCGGCGCTTTGCATGAGACGATTCCTCCATCTTCGATCTGAGCAGGCACTTCCAGCTTTTTTCCTCCGACGGAGAACCTGCACCGCAATCCTGGGTTGTTGCATCTCTCTCCCAGTGCACCTGCACTCGGATAGATGGACGTACACCTCACCACTTCTTCCTCTTGATCATCTTCTTCCTTTCGCACCATTTCTTCCTTCCGCAGCTCCTCGTCTATTCGTCGTGTAGCGGTGCACTTGTGAAGTGCGTTGGATGTGATGGTGGCGTTGTCCTTCTACTTGAGTCCATTCCATCGATGAGACTGGTTCGATTCCATCGATGGAGCGGAAGGAGAGCCCCACATTCGATGCTTGGTTGATTCGGGTAGATGCTCTCTTCGATCCAGGGTAGTGGAAGGTGCTCGCCCCCCTTTCTGTACCGGGTTCTCTCGTGGTGGAAAAGGAAAGGAAGGATCGATCGATCGGGTCGATCCAATCGAACCCAAGTAAGATGGGGAGGAACAGCCGTCATCCATGGGGTGGAATCGACAGCATCTTCGGATGGAATATTCGACCCCCGAACCACGCCGAACCATCCACCGCCGTCCGATGCATCGGAAAGGAAAGATCGGACGATCGGAGAGGTTCAGCTGGACGAGATCGATCCTCGACACATGGCGGACCGTGCCCGGTAAACCCAACCGTTCGTCCGATGTTTTGGTTTCGGTGACGTATCCCCGCAGAGGACTCCGGGAATGGATTCCGTGCCATCCATCCAAGTGTGAGTTCCGAAACTGCCGTTGGTGCAGTTCGCACCACGTTGTATCAAGTGAGAACAGTCGGCACTGCGCATCCAATCCTGTCCGGTTCATTGCCTTGCCAAGTGGAAGACAGGCAGAGGGTCGCACCAAACGTTCGTGGTGACATCCGAGCGTCGGCCAACACACCTTCCCACCGCACGTTGAACGTGTCGAAGGAGACAGACCGTCGACGCGAACGTCATGGGAAAGACACGCGTTGCAATCAACGGATTTGGGAGGATTGGAAGGCTGGCCTTCCGACTTGGATGGAATGAATCCTCCTACGACGTGGTGCACGTCAACGAAATCGCCGTGGTGGAATCCTCGGCTTATCTCGCCAAGTACGATAGTGTGCACGGTGAGTCGTGGACCGACGGCGGAACGCACTGCAATAATCGAGAATGGGAACGACCGAGCGATAAACCAATGGTGCTGACGCCAAAGCTACGACAGGGACTTGGGACAAGGCAGTGGAGGTCAAGGACGGAGACCTCCTCGTGGACGGGAAGGTCGTGACTTACTCGCAAGCGAAAACCGTGGCAGAGGTGCGCAATGCGTAGCAGCAAGTATCGTGGATCCTGATAGGCACCGATTCCAAAGCTAACTCGATCGAGGATGATGTAGGGACCCTGGAAAGAGAAAAAAATTGATGTGGTGCTGGAATGCACAGGTGTCTTCCTGACTAGGGAGAAGCTGCAACCTTACTTTGATGCTGGTGTGAAGAAAGTCATTGTCTCTGCACCTGTGAAAGAAGATGTGCTAAACATTGTGTATGGCTGCAACGATGCAAGCTATGATCCTAAAAAAGACCATCTCATTACTGCAGCATCGTGCACAACCAATTGCCTTGCCCCTGTGGTGAAAGTTATCCAGGAAAACTTTGGCATTGTGAAAGGGTGCATTACAACCGTCCACAATGTCACGAACACGCAAACCATCGTGGATGCCCCGAACTCCAAGAAGTCCGATTTGAGAAGAGGCAGGTCTGGTTTGTGCAATCTGGCTCCCACTTCTACAGGTTCGGCCACTGCAGTGACACTTGTGTACCCAGAACTCAAGGGCAAACTCAACGGCCTTGCCATTCGAGTGCCTCTGTTGAATGGGTCCATCACCGACTGTGTTTTTGAAGTTGCAAAGACCGTGACTGTGCAGGAGGTTAATGCAGCATTGAAGAAGGCCAGCGAGTCAAGTCCTCTAAAGGGCATCCTTGGTTATGAGGAGCAGCCGCTGGTCTCAACTGATTTTATCAATGACAAAAGGAGTGGTATAGTGGATGCTTTGTCAACCATGGTCATTGATGGGACCATGGTGAAACTTTACGTTTGGTATGACAATGAGTATGGGTACTCCTGTCGCATGGTGGATATTTGCAAGATGGTGGTGAAAAAGCTCTGATAAGATAGAGGTGCATACATCAGAGATTTTATCACATCAACTCTCATTTGCAATTTTGATTGATTCTTCAAATATTTGACCTCCATAGCAGCTTCTTCCACAGGTCCAAATCCCAACTGTACACCACTCTGACGGTATACCTTGCAAGAAAGTAGTTCTGTCACCCAACCCATATACTTCACCAGCTTCCATGAGGTCCAATATGAGAGCTGGCATGAGTTGCATCTCCAGAACACGGTCATGCAAACAAACTGGGCAAGGATCAGGCAAAGGAACAGGAGCAGAGGGCCACAAGGGTGATGCGCAAAATCCATAGCGTATACATTGACGAGGATTCTCTTCTAACCTTGTCAAAAATTTCAAGAATTGTGAAGTGGCTGATCGTGACTGTCCTTTTTCGTATTGTTCACCTGACCATTCCGTTGTTGCCTCCTTTCCCCGGGTGAGAGCAGCTGAATCTTCAGGATGCTCACACCTGTAGCGTTCAAGTAGTGCATTCACGTGTTCCTCATCTGAATTGCTCGCAGTGTAAGACCCCTCCTCTTCGCAGACCACGTAATACTCCGGGAAGCGATGCTCGTCAGTATGAGTACTCCAGTTGTCTTCACTTGTGCTGACAGTTGACCTGGACAATTTTGGTTCCCTTTCATCTACCTTCAAAGTGGATGCACCGGACTGGAGCGCATCCACAAGGTCATCCATGGACTCTGCTTCTTCCATCGCATCGTCTTCCCAGCTGGTGTCGGCCCAGCCGTCGATTGCCGGAACCATCCCTTCGCCGCAGCCATCCACTGGTACGTCCTTTGCACTGACCTGTGATCGGAACACTTTCCAGCCTCTCTCTTGGTCGTGGCAGGACTTGTTCGGACAAGCGAAAACGTACAGCGTTCTTTCGTTGACGTGAATTCCTTGCGAAACCAGATGCAGCGGCGCGTGGACTTGCACCAACAGTCGCATAGGGCCTTGTCGGCAGAGACTGCAGGTAAGCTGAGCTTCCGTCGGGGTGCAACCGGGCCACCATTTCGCCTGTCCACCAACTTTGGTCGTTCTTGGATCGACAGCATCGCTTTCCGACACGTAGGCGCCCGCCACACCAAGTAGGACCCCTCTCGCATGACGCGCCATGGTTTTCCTCGCCTGGCTCGGAAGTCTCTTGAGAAGGTCTGAACCCAAGAGTTTGGTCGCACACCACATTCCAAGGAACGAGCCATCCCCGACTCGGATGCAAATGCTAGGACCCTGCCAGAGAGTGCTGGGGCCATCTGGAAGAAAACTGTAGCTACTTGAAGCAATCATTCTAATACACCCATGGGACTAGGCGGTATGGGACCAAAGAGCAATAACGTTCCCAATCCTTTCCATACTTTTCATGGCAAGCATGGTCATCTCTACGATCACGATGCACCAACAGAATTGCAAAGTAAACAGCATAAAAATAAGGAACCAAATGTTCAAATCCACAAGGCAAGCACCATGAAAGGCCCAGCAGCCAGTCGCCAAAGTAATTGATGTGTCTAGCAATACCCCACCATCCAGAGACAATCAGCTTTGTGCCCCGTTTTGTCTGCATTGTTTTTAGATGGGACACCTGCAGTGAAAGGGGATTGGTCCGGAATTCGTTTTTCTGATTGTTTGAGCCACGGAATATTGTGTAACCAAGAATATTGAGAGACAAGATGACACCCACAAGCAAAGGGGACAGTTCGACGGGGTAGTCAACTAGGTACTTAGCTTGTAGGGAGTACACGAATGGCACCCAAGCCAAGTCTCCAAATGCAAGCATGAATCCAAAACCATCTGTCGTGATATCCATAGTGGTCAGGATGGCCTTTTCGAACCACAGTGCATCCAGAACATACCAGAAATGGAAGAAGCAAACCAAGACCATGGAGTTGGTAACGTATCCAAGGGAGACAAACTGCTTGTGGGCGAATGCTATATCCAAAATAACCCATCCGACCAAGCCTGGCACAAGCTCACAAAAGGCCTTCCAATCGAACATTCCAGTGCGAGGATTCAGCTCTCGCCCAATAAAGAAGTCATAGATTGGATTGCCAGATTGTCCTCCAGAGGAAAGCAAAACACCTTTCCGAAAAGACAGGAGGTAGAGGCAGCAAGACATGATTGAACTGAAGACGATTGCAGCCGTCAAAAGCTGGATCAGGTTGTCAAAAGCCCAGGATAGATTGACGTATCCAGCAAATCCAAGCCAAAGCGATAAGGGGACAGACACCATCAAGACCATCATTCCGTTCAGCTTGTACTCCAGTGATTTACCGTTCGCTAACTTGACCCCTTTAGCCCTCACTCCAGGCAAAAGCAAGTGCAGCAAGGCACAGAATCCAAACCAAGCAACGAACACGATCAGTGCATCGACCGAAAAAAATTGGACATTCGTGAGCACGTGAAATTCTAGTGTCAGTAAGCTTTGCACACTGACGCAAGCTTCGGCGTGGCAAAACAGCTGCAGAGCGTAACAAACCGCAGGGAGCGAGATCATGATCATCAAGGCACCAGGAGGTCCCATGAACTCGTATTCGACTTGCTTTCTTCCCATTGTATCGCGTCGCCGTTCCTTCGTGCCGCGTTTGTTGCGGTGAGGCCGGACTCCACCTTTCGAACCTTCCTCGAACGAAAGTTTACTGCGAAATGAACCTATTCTTCGGCGAGGTAAGAAAACTACCCAACTCTGGATGTTGTAGGACTTCGGTAGAAATCCAAGTGGCTGAAGTGCCAAGAAGACGCAGTTCGATCACCTTGTCTTGCGCTCTATCCAACTCTACTGTCAAGCTCATGCAAAACACTTGGCTGGAGGCAAGCTTTTTATTTGCATGTACACCCGGTTTCGATGAATCATCCGAGCATAAACTAGACTTTCATTACGCAAGTATTATAACCATGTAGGATAATGCGCCACGTGGGGATACGAGGGCGCGATGCGTACGTGAGCAAATGTCCATCTCAAGTAAGTCGTGCGCTTCGCATGTTACATTGTGCGTTTGTGGAAGAATGTGGGTTTTGTATTCATAACCTTGCGTGAAGGGCAGTGGGTTATTGGTGCCCTCATCACTAAGCAATTCATCTGCCAGTGTAAGCAAAGCAAGTCCAATATGTACGGTTCTGCATGTCAAGATGCACTTGCGTTGATTTTCCGTAGGTGTCCCGTGTACTCATGAATGAGGTTTGCTAGTCACTCTCGGCTTGAAACGGCACACATGGCTTGAGTTCATTGTGTGCACTTCGGGACATGCACCCAACCCTATGCTTTTTTCGTGGTCCGTTTGATGCATGAAAAAAGCACACTAGCAATTCAAGCAAAACCCGCTACGCCATAGCACATGGGATATGTTGACTCTCGACACATGTGGTTAATCGGAACGCGTGTGGATGACGATGTCGTGTGCGAGAAATCTCTCGTGGTTTAGAAAGCACCCCTATGGTTGTCGTTGCTTCATTGGACATGGGCACAACGATGTCCACCCCGTGGGTCGGATGAACAGGTTTTGCAATTCAACCATAAGGACGGCGAAAGTTTCCTCCGATGCGTTGGAAAATCTGCTTGGAGACTTCACCCACGCTTCTCTCGCACTCCATGGGCGTGGTCCATGCCTTCCCCCCTCCAGTCACTACGTGGGTGTCGATCCAGCTGGCAGTGGGATCGACGGTGGAAGATCGTCTCTTGTCCTGTCGTTCTTTCCTTCCATCCGATCGATCCAAACGGGGATGCAACGAACGCATCGATCGTCGATTGGTGGTGGTAGCAAGTGCGCCCACAACAGGGCGCCAGGAATGAATCAGGCGACAACGCGCGCACAGGCGCTGCTGGAAAGCAAGAAGACGCGAGCTGTGAACATGAGACACGCGAGGAACGTCCTGCGATGTGCGAGGGCCGCCAAAACAACCTGGAAAAAACGGTTCGGAGCAGCCGACACCACAAACCAGTGCTTCGGAACGCGAGACGGAAAATATGCACTCGCGAAACACATGGAAACGTCTGGCGTGTGGGCGAGAAGCGCAGGAAAGGATGCGTTCGCGGCGGCAGCACAGGTGAGGAAGAAAACCCGTCCGTGTGAAACGCGAACAACTAGGTGCACGTGTCTTGCAGCAAGAAACTGACCAACGCTTGTCTCACGGTAGTTTCGACTCGATGAAAAAGACGAATTGGCTCCACCAGAGGTCCCCCATATCGAAGAAGATGGAGAGGAAGAACAAGAAGATCCAATTCCTCTACTCAGTGAAAGATCAAGGGACCAAGACGTCGATATCTCGGACGTCATGGTAGTTCACACACCGGAGCTGGCAGCGGAGGTGTGCCACCTCCTCTGTGGAAAGCTCCGAAACCGAATTCATGCTTGCGACACAGAAGTGTCCGACATTGATGTGACCTCTGAAACACCTGTGGGACATGGAAACGTTGTGTGTCTCACTATTTACAGCGGACCGGATGTTGACTTCTCCTTTGGCCGATCTTCCCCACCAAAGCCTCGCTTGTGGATCGACACAATGGAAGATGCAGCCGTGTTGCAAGCTATGAAACCCTTCTTACAAGACAAAGAGATCAAAAAAGTATGGCATAATTATGCTTTTGATAGGCATGTGCTCTTCAACCATGGGGTGGATGTACAAGGTTTTGGGGGTGACACCATCCACATGGCAAGGCTTTGGGATTCTGCGAGAACGGGAAAGGGATATAGCCTTGAAAACCTTACATCTGACTCAAAGGTCATGGGTGAAGTGTATAGAGGGAAGAAGAGCATCAAGGAACTCTTTGGAAAACCAAAAGTGTTGAAGAATGGCTCCCTTGGAAAAACGATAGAAGTGCCTCCAATCCAAGAGATACAGACAGATCCAGAATCACGATACGGATGGATCGACTATTCTGCCTACGACGCTGAGGCAACTTGGGAGCTGTGGAATGCCCTAGAGCGTCGTCTCAAAAAGCTTTCCTGCTCAATTGATAAATTTGTGGTGGAGAGTTTGGGTAATGGGGAATTTACAATGTGGGATTTCTACAAGAGATATTGGCGACCTTTTGGAGAGCTCCTTACTTCAATGGAAAGAAATGGTGTTCTCGTGAGAACAGAGCATCTAGAGGAAGTGGAGAAGGTTGCTCTCAAGGACAAGGAAAAGTTGACTGTCGTATTCAGGAGGTGGGCTGCAAATTATTGTCAGGATGCAAACCTTCTCAATGTTGGTAGTGGTTCTCAGATTCGTCAGCTTCTTTATGGTGGAACATACGACAAGAAGAAAAACGAAAGACTTCCCATTTCAAGGGATTTTAAGGTACTCAATGAAGATGGTTACATTGTCCCAGGAGAAAAGAAAGCAAAGAAACATCGTACAATCAACATCGTGGGCGTGTCTCAGCTGGGCATCAGGATGGAAGTTAATACTTACACTGCAGCCGGTTGGCCAGCAGTTAGCCTATCAGTACTGCGCGCACTTGCTGGCAATGCAGATGTTGCACTTGAAGAGCTTCACAAGCTAGGGGACTATTCTTGGGACAATTTATTGGACCAGGATTTATCGGAAAGGAGCATCTTCGAGGAAGAGGAAGTAGATGACAAAGATGTCAACTCCCTTCGTGCGGCAATACATCTGACAAACAGTCAGTACAATGAACTGAAAGAATATGCCGAGAGAAAGGGTCTTGGTACAGCGTATGCGTCTTTTGGTGGTGGTAGAGAGGGTCTTGAGGCCTGTATTGCGCTTAATGCTCTGTGTGATATTTCTGCGATTGATACCCTGCTCAGCAACTTCATCATCTCGTTGCAGTCAAAGGATCTGAAAGGGCCATCTGGTCGGGTACACTGTTCCTTGAACATCAACACGGAAACTGGCCGACTTTCTGCGCGACGACCAAATCTTCAAAACCAGCCAGCTTTAGAGAAGGATCGCTACAAAATCAGAGATGCATTCACTGCAGATGTTTCTGCTGGCAAGTGTTTGATTGTGGCTGATTATGGCCAGCTTGAGCTACGCCTGCTTGCCCATATGTCCCAATGCCAGAGCATGTTGCATGCTTTTGAGGTTGGTGGCGACTTTCATTCCAGAACAGCTCTGGGTATGTATCCCCACATTAAGAAAGCGGTTGATGAAGGCAAATGCCTTTTGGAATGGAAAGGATTGGATGGGGAAGAGCCTCCTGCTCCTATGTTGAAGGATGTTTTCGGAGCAGAGAGGCGCAGGGCGAAGGTGTTGAACTTCTCCATTGCGTACGGGAAGACAGCCCATGGGCTGGCCAAGGATTGGGGTGTAGAATTGAAAGAGGCAGCAGACACGGTAGAGCGCTGGTATGCAGATAGACCAGAGGTCAGGGAGTGGCAGAGACTGATGATTAGGGAGGCAAAACACACAGGATATGTCTCCACCTTGCTTGGTCGAAAGCGTCGCTTGCCTAACATCAACAATGAGCTAAATTACTCACTGAAATCTCACTCAGAGCGTGCAGCAATCAACACACCCATCCAAGGCAGCGCTGCAGATGTCGCTATGCTGGCCATGCTCCAGATCAATTCTTGCAAGAAGTTGGAATCTCTTGGATATCAGCTGCTCCTCCAAGTGCATGACGAAGTGATATTGGAAGGCCCTCGAAGCTGTGCAGATGAAGCACTGGCTTTGGTGGTGGATCATATGCGTCACCCCTTCGAGGGCACCAACCCACTAAGTGTAGATCTGTCCGTGGATGCGAAGTTTGCGGACACCTGGTACGAAGCCAAGTGAGCAACGTTCAGTCAAAGCACGCGTATATATGCGGACGCATCATCCGATACGAACGTTGAGCTCCACTCGCACTCGCAAGAGAGATGCGGTGGCGCTGGCAGGGAACAAACGTGTAGATGCCGACGTCGTGGAACGGAAGAAACTTTTGGTTGTGGGAGCGGGACCCGCTGGCCTGCTTTTCGCTCACTTGGTGTTGGCGAATCCAAAGCAAAGCTTCGAAGTTCACATCGTAGATGCACGTCCTGATCCGCGTCTGCAGACCCAGGAGACGGTTCGCAGGCAGTACTCGCTCGGACTCGGCATCAGAGGTCGCACCGCAATACGAAACGTACCCGGGCTCTGGGAAGAATTGAAGCAAAAAGGAGTGCCATGCGACAAGTTTCTACTCCACGTCGGAAAAAGAGCAGTGCAGCTACGACAAAATGCACTGCCAGGGACAGAAGCCTCTCTCATGATCAACCGGGACGAGCTCTGC
Source organism: Picocystis salinarum (assembly GCA_038048775.1). Lineage (NCBI taxonomy): Eukaryota > Viridiplantae > Chlorophyta > Picocystophyceae > Picocystales > Picocystaceae > Picocystis > Picocystis salinarum. The sequence goes on along the minus strand of JBBULP010000589.1, from coordinate 24,770 downwards.
CACGCATTGCTGGAAGGCCTCGTGTCTAGACATGGCAATTCAGACAAACTTACCGTTTCCTACAATACGAGGTGTGTAAAGGTGAATGTGAAGTCGCATGAGGTTACGTTGGAATCTCTGAAGGAAGACGAACATATATGTGCATACAATCTACTGATTGGAGCGGATGGAGTAAATTCTTGCGTCCGAGATGCATTAGAGACTTCTGCTGGGCTTGCAGTTGAAAAGAAATTCCTACCAAACAATTGGAAAGTCATATACCAGAAGTTTCCTGGAAATATGGACCCCCTTGCCGTACATGCAATTCAAGCTCCTAGAGCCAAGAATGTTGAGGGATCTGAGTCTTTTGGGATGTTTTTTATCCCGGCTCCCGGCAACAACGCCTGTATCTTAATCAACTGGAACAAGAATCGGCCTCCACTTGATCTTCTTAATTTACAGACTGGAGAAGAGGTTGCTCAGCTCATCAATTCGCGTGTGGAAGCTGTGGAGGGTGGAATCCTTGCTGAAGCTTGTGAGAACTTTGTTTTGACCCGTCCTTCTTCTCCCCTTACAATCAAATGCAATCAGTACCACAATACGATGGCAAAAGTTGTACTGCTTGGCGATGCAGCGCATTCTTCCGGCGGTGCATCAGGTCAGGGAGCAAATTCATCCTTACAAGATGCTGTTGTTCTTGAACAACTTTTAGCCAGTGCAGGGGAGGATCTCGATTCCATTTTAGAGGAATTTTCGCGGCGGCAAGTGAAGGAAGGTCATGCCCTACTAGACCTCTCGGTTTACAATCAACCACGCACAATTTGGGTGCGCATACTTTGGCTTTTGCAGAATGCTCGTCGCGCAATTTTTAGCAAGCTCTTGCCCTCCATCGTTCAGCCACCAATTCCAAACTTGTTGACTCAGACACTTACCCCCTTCAGTGAGATACGGGATAAGAATAGCTTCTGGATAGATTTGGTTAAGAAGGACATGGAGGAATGAATGATTGTTTTCTTTCTTCGATGCGTGTGAAGCTGGGTGGGTTTAGTGCATTCAAATTGGAATGTTCAAGTGGATGGACTTGTCATTCAATGTCGCACTGTTTCGGTCATGGATCTTTGCTTCCGCGCATACAATGCTAGTACGGCAGCACCGTGATGTGATGGAGCACTCGCTGGAATGCTCGAGCTGCATTGCCTTGTTGATCTCCTCGCTTTCCAAATTCCTGGTTCGAACCTCACGAGAAACGAACATGGCGTCCTCTCTCCCCAGGCCTTATCGTCTCCGATCCCGCAGAGGATTCAGAGAAATCGACATAGCCTCTGCGGGTACGGAACGGTTGGTCTGCTCCTTGGCACCCGATGAGGTCCACAATCGCCCTTGTGAACAAGGACAGCACCGGTGGGTCCAAGTCGTTGCACGAAACACTCCATCCACCTCTCGCACGCAGGTGCAGACGCATCCAAAGCGTACGCAAGGTCTACCGTGGGAGAAGGAAGGATGGAGATGGTTCTGCACCCTCGATACATGAAAAGTATAGGGATCCGAGGGTGTCAAAGAAGCACCAAATCCGACTGGCTCTCGTTTTTGCCGGAACCCATCCTCGAACAAATCTTCAGTCACGTGCTCACTGCGCGGGATCTCTGCAGCTTGGCGTTGGTGTCGAAGACTGCACGGATGTGGGCGGACAACCCAAAATTTTGGCGACAAGCATGCCTCGTGACTTTCAAGGTGGACCCCAAAGCTCAGCCGACAAGTTGGAAGGAACTGTACAAATTCAACCAAGAAATCCTTCGGGAAGTGCTCCTCAACAAAAATCTGCAAAGGATCTTGGACGAAGCTTACCCAAGGCTCTGGAAGTTTCCTACTACAGCCTAGGAAGAAGCATCCCACGAGTCACTTGAAAAAAACGAAAGGTCTTAATTCGAACCAGATCTAAGGAATGAGACAACACATTCATTTGTACATTTGTAAAGTGGTCCAGCCACTGCACAGTAGGTGTAAACAATCACATTGGTCCCAAGACACTCCCTCTCGTGCCTTATCATGCTCTTATTCGATAACCTGCTCGCCTGTTGAAAATGCGAGCCAAACGATGGTGCCAACAATGTAAAGCACCACAGCCACACCCCACACCTCGGACCAGCCTCCCGTCTCCAGTATGTACCCAGTAACTGCTGTGCCAAACACTCCAGCAAGGACGCCTGCCGTATTACTCATACCTAGAAGGATACCCGCATACCTTGGCCCGATGTCTTGATGATTCGAATACAAACCAGAGTGACTAAAAGCGTCACAAGCTTGGGAAACCATTAGCAAGGATATTGCTAAAGGGGCCGAGTGGACTCTTGGAAGGACAGAGAGACAGATGGCTGGACCAAGAAACCCCACTGACTGCATGATTTTCCTGGTTCGCGTAACACTCATGCCTTTTCCAATGAGCTGAGTGTCAGCAAACCACCCGGCCGTGTTAGCACTAATGGCCATAGCAACCCAAGGCAACACAGAAGCATACCCACTCTCATACAAATCCATGCCTAGATGATCCGCATAAAATGTCGGCATCCATGTTAGGAGGATGAAAGTCCCCCAGTTGTGACAAAAATGGCAGAAGATGATTGCCCACACTTCCTTCTTCGCTAGCAGCGCACCCCATGGAATTTTCTCAAGGGGAGGATTGGTTGGGATGTTCATCTCTATATACTCTCTCTCTGAATCTCCAATGCGACCGTCTTCTGCAGGTGTATTTGATGCCTGTGCAATCCATATGGCAAACCAGACAAAACCCAAAGAACCAAAAATTTGAAAGACCGCAGGCCACCCGTACTCGCTGATTGCAAATGGCGAAGCCACCAACCCAAGGATGCTTCCCACAAACATACCGCTGTAAACGAGGGCCAAGGCTCTGGACCTCTCGGAGGCTGGCACCCATCTCGCGAGTATGGTGTTCATTGCTGGCATTGCTACGCCCTCTCCTACTCCCATGCATGCCCTGGTAGCGAGGAGAGCTGGCAGTCCCAAGTTTGCAGCAATTGGCGTTGCAATGGTTGCAATGGACCACCAGATGACCCCAAATCCAAGGACTTTCTTCCCACCCACTTTGTCTGCCCAGATTCCACCCGCAATCTGGGTCAACAGATACCCCCAAAAGAAACTGGATTGCACCAAGCCTTTCGTCGTTTCGCTCCACTCCATTTCTTGCGCCATCGGTAAGATCGCAATACTCATATTTACGCGATCCATGTTACACAGCAGGAAGGCCGTGAAGCACAGTGCCACGATGGAATATCTCCTTGGCCACGGTTCATTCAGAACAAGATCGTCGGTTCCACCCTCTTGCCGCACGCTCTTGGCATCCTTCGTCTTCGTTTCTCTGTCGGAGTCGACCTGGAGCGTTCCCTCTTTCGTAGGCTTGTCACTCCCAGGTCTTGTCTTCGCCCTTGTTCCCGTTCGCCTCCTGTGTTTTCTGCACGTCCTCCATGCACGCACGATGGGCTTCTGCCACACCGCTTGTTGCATGTTGGATCTGTGCCGTGGTGGTGGTGAAGCGTTCCCTCCTTCGACTGGAAGCCGTACACGACGTGCACGTCAGATCTCTCCCCCCGTGTGGATCGCCTTCGAAATCCAATGGCACTCAAGGGAAACATGGAGTCCTTTCGTACCGGAGAAGGGGCGATCGATCGACCGGGAGGAGAAGGAACCGAACGGGGAGTTTCTTCTCTTTCGTGGGACGAGAGGAGAAGCATCACCGGATGGAAGAGGAGACGAACGGATGAGCGCTTCGTTTCGCTTCCATTCCGGAATGGATGCGACAGTGCAACAAAGGAACGTTCTCGATCGATTCCATCGAAAAGCACTCGTTTCTACGAAACCAAACATTCGCCATCTGTGCTCGCTCGACCCTGGGATCCAACAAAGCCGTGCCGACGATTCGGTTCAAACCGATCACCCCGTCGATGGCAATCCGTAAACAACGAAAGAGACGAGTTGAAAAAGGCCGTTGTCGACCGAGACATTAGACCTACACTGGAAACGAGAAGAGGGACAAAGAGGGCTACCATGGTCATTCGAAACCATCCCACATCCAACCATGCCAACCAAACACATGGCACTGACATGGAAAACAGTTCGGACATTTGCAGCCCAGGCAGTTTGCCCACTAAACAATGACATGTCGATAAATGGGTGGATGATGCAGTCCATCCCTAATTTGATTAAAGAATGATTTTTCTCATGACCAGCAACACTGCACTTCTCTCCTTCAACTGTGAGTGGTACATGGTCCATGATGCAGCTGCAAAGCTTTCATCGACATGTATGGACCCTATTTACCAGCATCAGTGGGAAGTGACGGTATGTACGTGGTTTGCAACGAACCCAAATGCATGTGATCGAAATTTTGCTGCACTTTATGCATCCCACGATGCAAGAGAAGCCAGTTCATAACAAAATTCGAGGTAGGAGTTGGGCTTCTTCTATCAAGATCCCTGAATTTCCTTGTTCATGCAGTAACTCGTGAGCCACTTCCTGGAGGCTAACATTTGATCAACAGCCTTACAAATCAAAGGACTTTTAATCATGAGGATGAAGGAAGCTAAACGAACTTGTTATTTACATCTTACCTTTTTGCTGTGTACAGATGAAAGCAATCATGCACTGATGCAGAATCATTGAAGAAGAGTCTCCACATCTTTGAGAGCTTGCACAAGTTTAATGGGTTCACCACAAAGCACAACAGCCGAACTGCAAGCCTCAGCAACATCAAGCGCCTTACACATGGCAGCATCTTCCTTGTTGCAAGCAAGTGTTCCAACAGCAACCAATAATCTGAACGTGGCGTCTATGTCTCCTTCGTCAAAATTCTTCAGACTTTCAATAAGCAAAGAAATGCATTCTACCCCACAGTTGGCATCCTCTTGATGTGCCAATGTAGAAAAATTTAGCAAAATTGTTGCCAGTGCTAGGCGATAGCTTTTGTTCCTCGCAGGCAAGTTCTGTGCTGCCAAGTTGATTATAGTTGCTTTTTCTTCTTTGACCCACTTACGCAGCGAGTCAAACTTGAAGGTATTGCAAACCAACCTGAAGACTGTAAGAAGTGTAGGTAGAGAAGCACCATCCTCTGTGCTTTTAAGCACTTTACTCAACAGTGACGAACGTGACGCAAAGTATTCTGCCACTCGAGCATTGAGAATAGCGACACGCAGCATGTCCAGAACAGGGAACATCTCCTGCATGTCCAAACATTCAATGGCAAGTTGTAGCTGTTCCATTTCCTCTGGCCGAAGAGGCCTGCTGCTCCCAATATCTGCACACAAGGAGAGGACACCCTCAATCATTTCCTTGTCAAGCGTTGGATTAGAGGAAATTCTGAAGATCTCGTCTAGTTTCTTAGCAGCTCCTTCGTGATTAATCTTCTCAAAGTGCAAGAACTCTCTCATTGGTGCGAAATTAAGCTCAACTTTCCCGCTCTCGGAGGGCACGTGACTGGCTTGAGGTGGACCAGTGCCCTGGGGCATGTATGCAGAATTGCCCGTCAGTGGGTCAGGATTGTGCAATGCAGGAGCCTGGGGTGTGTCAGTGGTATTTTGGAGTATAAACTCCACCACTTGTTCACGGTATGACATGGGAAGGCCTTCTCTTGCAAGCCAATTTTCGGCCACTGTATGGGGGTTCTGACCAATATTGAAAGGCAGCTTTCTGACTGGAGCGCCATCAGCAATATCTACATCAAAAACGTAATCATACTGAACCCCGTCAAGCGTTTTAGCACTGACACCCATGTTGTCGTCGGGGTTCCCGACAACCTCACCAATCTTGTCCCACTTCATCTGCACGCTGTCCCAACTATACGCAACACCACTTCCTCCCTCATTCACAACTATTGTTTGACCATCTTTTGAGCCTGGGGATGACAAAGCAGAAACATCTTTCATGGGAATTTTTCCTGATTCACCATGCACTTGCTTCTTCTGAATCTCAAGAGCTGCGTTGTATGCTGCCACAAGATCAGCATTAAGCTGCGATGCATCTTGGGTCCAGATCCTGGCCACACCATCTCCGCAAGCACTTACAATATTCCCGTCATGCAAGAAACCGAGATCCCAAACACATGATGGATGTGTGATGGTCTGGATGCACTTCCCCTTGGAATTCCATATTTTGACTGTGTTGTCCTCGCTAGCAGAAGCAATGAGGTCCAAACCTGGTAAGGAAGCTAGAGAGTACACAAGGCCAGTGTGACCAGACATTATCAGCATTTCTTTTCCTGCGAATGACCAAAGCCGTAAAGTGCAGTCATGGGAAGCAGAGAGGAATCCAATGTTTCCAAATATACAGATGGATCGCACAGTATCTGTATGGCCTGCAAGGGTTGCCATGCAACGACCATCTCTCCAAACTTTTATCGTTTTGTCCCCTGAACCAGACACCAAATCTCCTGAAGGCAGGAATGCTGCGCTTAGAACTGGGCCTGCATGCCCCTCCAGGACTGTAACACAGGTACTTCTTTCCCATATTCTTAGAGTACCATCCAGGGATCCACTCACCACCACACCAGAAGAAGAAATAGTAATACAGGATACCTGTTCTTTATGACCTTTCAATGTTTCAAGAATGTCCATCGTATTCAAGTCCCAGATAATCAATGACTTATCGCGAGAGCCTGATCTCAGCACAATTGGGTCAGCATCGGATGGTACACAATTGTGCGTTCGTTATGGGCCATGGTCGATTGAGCATACCTGAAACCAATGCTCCCTCCACAAAGTGCTCTGAAATTCCTGGCGGAATAAAGGCAAGCGGTCCAACGAAATCCGTGTGGCCCACCTGCGATCCAATCGTCAGTCTTTCGGGTTTTACTTCTCAGATACGTGTCGTACCAAGCGAATCTGCGCGATTCGTCGGCAAGCATCGATCGAAACGCACCATGGTACGTTCGAGTTGGTACCCTCCCTTGTTTCTTTTCCAGATTTTGATGGTTTTGTCTCTAGAAGACGTAGCGATTCTGTCTTCTCCACACTGCTTAACGCCACGGACCTTTGTGTTCCCAGGGCACGGTCAGCTTGTTTCCACCTTCTTTACAAGAGCACAACGCCATGCTTTCTACCTCCTCGTTACACGTACATCTTCTTCGTGTCCTCGCATCTCCTGCAGGAGCTGGAACGTGGTCTCTTGAGACGCCATGGTCGTCGACACCGATCCCGTGGTGCGTGCAGCGTCGAAGGGGACACCTTGTGTTGCGACAAGGTTTTCTCCAGAAACGAAAGGGATCGATCTGTTTCGAAGCTCCGGTTCCTCCCGATCCGATCGTAGGAACAGACCCGAAGAAGGCTTGGGTCTGTTCGAACCGATGCAACCTCGCTTGGATCCAGGACCTCCCATCCTTCCACCGGGGCAACGGACACGATGGACGGGTGGAGGATCGAAAAGACACCCGATCCACGTGTCCATGCAGGTTCAGGAGACGTCTCATCCCAGCCGACCAGCAACCGAACTTCGACCGAAGACACGAGAACACACGGTGTGGTGGCAGCGCTCGCAAGGCAGAAACCCATCGACTTCGATTGGTACAAAGAAAGGAAGAAGATAGGGACAAGGATAGCGTTGAAAAAATGGAAGCGTCGCCTCGATGGTTCGACGAAACTGTGCGACGAAACCAAGGGGTGTGCATCGTTTTCTACCGCGGAAACTGGTGCCAGTTCTGCAAGGCGTAAGTTCTGCGTTTTTCAATGAAAGAAACACCATCAAAGAATACCGTGACTGACCATTCGTAGCATAGGTACCTCAAGGTGTTCGATACTCTCCGTGAAGACATGGAGGAGCATGGGTTCAAGATCTATGGAGTTAGTGCAGAGTATCCAGACATGACAGCCAGAACAAGAAAAGCATGGGGGCTTTCCTTCGAACTGCACGGGAATCCATCCAATACCCTCGTGAAAAAGCTTGAAGATGACAACATCATCAACCTGACCATCACACCAAGGAAGGGGTTTGAGAACGGGTTCATCCAACCTGGGCTCCTATTCGTAAAGAACATTGATGGCAAGCCGAAGGTCATCCTGGCATGGGCCTCTGAACTTGACAAGGGCAATGGTGCCTGGGGAAGGCCGCAACCCGTGGACTCATGGGATGCAGTGAAAAGAACGCTGAGAAGTCAGACCAAGCCTGAATTGCAAGAAATCCCACGCACGACCTTTGGCTCGCTTTGCAACGTTTGTGCACTTCAGTGAGAGCCAGCATCACTTGTCTGTTGTTTGAAATGCACTTGTCCATATTTTTCCAAGCCATTGGTGGGGTGTATTTGCATTCAGTTGCTCTGCTCCACAACACGGAACAGGTCACATTTCTGCGGGGTATCCCACTGCCCTAACAATTGGGCTGACAACGCTCTCCTGCGAAGGCTGAATTGTCTGTGCAAGAAGTTGCACGCCAAGCATGCCAGCGAAAGAAGAATCTGTGCTAGTAACAATGCCGAGCAGCAGTTTGTCTGTTTCCTTTCCTTGATCCCATGAAGTTTCAGCAGCATCCTTCCTTTGCTTGTTTTTCAATCGATATGCGATGCATTTGCTTATGAAGATCGATTGCAAGGATTCGTGGACACCTGAGCGAAGCACCCATCAACCCAGCACAGTTCATATGCTGGAAATGGCGACGTACTACCCGTATCGTCACAATTGTATAGGATCCTCCACGAAGGGCACATGGGTGTCGGTGACACCGTCCATAGCGTACCTCTGCATTCCTTTCCCTTCCTTGAAAGGACGTTCAGTCCATCTCTCCTCGATCGTGTCTTGATGTTCTCCTGGTTTTGTCTAGTCATTAGTACGGTTTGCCCCGCAGAACAGTACCCGGAGGCCAAAAGGGCGCGAAACCAGCCCAGGCCCCCTTCCCTTCCCGCGAAAATTTTGAGAACATTGCCCGAAGAGGATATCGATGAGTGCCTATGTCATTTGGGTAGTATCCCCACTGCTCCTCTTCGCCAATGCCGAATTCCAGCCGAAAAGTCCACCTCCAAATTACGCGGGAAACGCTTCGTCCCCCTCTGAAGGTACTTCGCGCCTGCATCGTCGAGCGAGCTGCTCTCACGACTGCGCGACGCCGTGGTGGCTACAAGAACGAAACGAACGACAAGGCTGCGCAGGAACCGGAAGAACGCAAGTGCAGCCAAAGAAGCATGAGTGCATTGGTTCGCGTGAGCTATGCCGATGACACTGCCCTCTGCAAGGAATTCTTGGAAAAGTACACTGCGCGTACGCAAGGTGCCCAGGGAAGATCCGAGAGAAAGTATGCAAAAGTACTGCAAGACATTTCAAACCGATCGGAAAGGAAGATCGTGATCGCACTGGACGATTTAGAGGAGTACTTTGGAAAAGAGAATGCAGACTTCGTGGATAGAGTCAAAGGCAATACGCGTCGCTATGTTACGCTCTTCTCGGACGCTGTTGAATTGGCACTCCCTCCACCAACAGAAACCCATGCAGTAGACGACGTATTTGATGTACTTACAAGACAACGAACCGACACCGCCGAAGATAATCAGGATGACGGGAACATCAGATCGGCGAACAGCCCCAACCAATTACCAAAGGAGCTCACACGTCGGTATGAAGTATTAATTGTGCCAAATTCCATGGAAAAGCCCATGCCATTGCGCGAAGTCGGAGCAGCAAATGTTGGTAAGCTGGTCTCAATCAAAGGGATCGTCACGCGCGTTACTGATGTCAAACCGCTGATTTCTGTAGCGACTTACACATGTGACTCCTGTGGCTTCGAGATCTACCAGCAAGTCACTGGCAACACATACATGCCAGTTACTCAGTGTCCAACTCAAGAATGCAAGACCAACAACACGCGGGGAAGCCTCTTCTCACAGACACGTGGTAGCAAATTCGTTAAATTCCAAGAGATGAAGATCCAGGAGATGTCCGACAGTGTGCCTATGGGGCATATTCCAAGGTCTCTTACTGTACATTTGCGTGGCGAACTCACTAGATCTTGTGGCCCGGGTGATGTTGTTGTTGTGAGTGGGATATTCTTACCTGTACCATACACTGGTTTCAAGGCAATGAGGGCAGGGCTTACGGCGGACACGTTCCTTGAAGCCACTTCTGTGGAGCAGGTCAAAAAGAGTTACTCTGAGCAAGTTATCACAGCAGACACTCGCAAGCGCGTCGAAGAGTTCGTTATGCAAAATGATGCCTACAAGCGACTTGCACGTTCTATCGCACCAGAGATTTATGGTCATGAAGATATCAAGAAGGCCCTGCTCCTTCTCCTAGTTGGAGGTGTGACTAGGCAATTGCCTGATGGGATGAAGTTGCGCGGTGATATTCATATCTGTCTTATGGGTGATCCAGGAGTTGCAAAGTCTCAGCTTTTGAAGCATGTTACCACAGTTGCTCCCCGCGCTGTTTACACAACTGGACGTGGTAGTAGTGGCGTTGGTCTCACCGCAGCTGTAACAAAAGATCAAATGACTGGTGAAATGATTTTGGAAGGTGGTGCACTTGTCCTAGCTGACATGGGGATATGTTGCATTGATGAGTTTGATAAAATGGAAGAAGGAGATCGCACAGCAATCCATGAGGTTATGGAACAACAGACCGTGTCCATTGCAAAAGCAGGGATCACGACTACCCTGAATGCAAGAACAACTGTTTTGGCAGCTGCGAATCCGCATTGGGGGCGTTATGACACAAGGCGCTCCCCTGCAGAAAATATTGCTCTACCTGCTGCGCTGCTTTCAAGATTTGATCTGATGTGGCTCATCTTGGACAAGTCTGACATGGAGGGTGATACAGCTCTTGCCCAGCACGTACTTCATGTCCACCGAACAAGCAGAGCCCCGGAGCTTGACTTTGACCCTCTGGATGCACCTACCCTGAGGGCCTACATTGCCATGTCTAGGCAATTCAATCCGAGTGTACCAAAAGAGTTGGCAGATTATATTTCTGCTGCATATGCTGAAATAAGAAACGAAGAAGCATCATCTGATGCACCCCACTCTTACACCACTGCAAGAACTTTACTGAGCATTCTTAGATTGGGGCAGGCTCTTGCTCGGCTGCGTTTCAGCGAAGAGGTTGCCCAGAGTGACATCGATGAAGCTCTACGCCTGATGAAAATGTCAAAAATCAGCTTGTACAACGATGACAGGAGTACCACAGCACGTGTGGACCCAATAACAGCCATCTACAGTGCAATTAGGGACTATGCCATTAGAACAAACACACTCGAAGTAGATTATGCAAAATGTGTGGAGCTCATTACGCCAAAGGGCTATTCGCAGGAGCAGCTCAAGGCTTGCCTTGATGAGTACAAGGGTCTGAATGTATTTACAGTCACAGAAGACTATGACGTCTTATTCGGGGAAGACGACCTTGCAGCATATTGAAATGTGTCAAGAATGGGACACATAGCCCACTATGACAAAATATTGATTGGGAAGTCAGCCAGCCAATGTTTGGGCCTGCTGGCCAGTGACATCAAGAGTAATGAAAACCAGCCTCAGAGCTTGGGAGAACTTTGCAGCTTCGAGATTTTCTCTCGTCCCACGCAATGCTTGCTCCAGTCGTAAGCGTGTGTAATCGTATCCTCTTGCAGCAAAATCCTGAACCATGGCAACAAATGCGGTCATACTCGTGCTCAACGGTTGCTCGGCCAAACGCATTGGGGCCAGAGGCTCAGCGCAGTCGCTCGTAAGAGAGTCTGGTACCAGGGAACCAAGAGGTTTTCCAGAGACCATCACTGTGGTGTACACCAGCTCCAGCCATGCTGTCCTCATGTCTATATCTTCTCTAGTGAGTGGTCTGGAGGCAAACATGTCGTCGAGTTCCACGTCACCCGTTTTCCAGTCCATCTGCAATCTTGCGGTGAGTGTCGTTGGGGTGTGTCCTGATTGATAGGCTCGAACACTAGCCTTGACAAAATCTTCCATCGCGCTGTGATATTCGATCCCCAACTCCGGCAGGCACGCTCGCAAGAACGACAGCTGCACATCTCTCGACAGTTGCGTCGCATGTTGGATTCGGCTTTGCCTGGCGGCAGCTGTAGCGAACATCGCCGTCCTCTGCTTCCCAGCTTTCCCTGCAGCCTTCCCGATCCCCACGTTCGACGGCATTTTCCCCGCTCCACGCATGGCGGTCGTCGTCTTGCGCATGACGCGCCGTTCCGACGTCCTTCCACGTCCCGTGCTTGGACGGTGTGGCACTTGTCCTGCGATCCTGGACGATGCACTACCCTCTCGATGGCTTCGGTCCTTTCTTTCTTCCTTTCGTACCACGGTTGGATCGAAAGAGGGTGGGGTGGTATCCCTCGGTCAACCCGTGGTTCTGTCCCCAAGTCACCACCGAGGATTCGGTGGAAGGGAGAGACCGAGCACAGGCGTGTGTCGGCCACGCGCCTATCCGGGGGACCCCACGTGGACGACGCGAGTCGCCCGAGGGTCCTTGGAGTGGACCTCTGCCAGGGTGGCACATCGATTGGATCTCGAGCAACCCACCTTCCAGGAGCGACCGTTCGATACGACTTGGGGATTCGATCGACGAACGGATAGAACCGTGAGAGAAGGGAGTTGGACCTCCACGTCCGAGACTCAGGTAGGGAGCAGGGATCCACCCATTGGATTCGGAACCGAGTGTTCAACATTCCAACGACAAGGTTGAACGATCGACACACGTGGTGGCCCTTCCGTCGTTCGAATGGCACCCATGCACACCTCACCATTCCAAGTTCCGGGATAGAAAGCATGGGAGCACATGCCGATGCAAGGTTTGACCCGTGTGTCACGAAAGAAGTTGACCCAGACCCAAAGAATCGTACAAACCAAATGTGCGACTCGATGAGGAGCCGAAGATGTGCGTCGTTGTAACCACCCACACGAGGGTTGGCGCAATTGCACCCGTGTGAAAAGCCCAACCGTTCAGAACCTACGGGATCGACGTCTCGATGAGATTAGGGCATGCATGAGTATGGCGAAATGCAGCAGTGGGTTGAACACCTGAATCCATCCGTCCGCAATGGCAAATTGTGATGGTAGGAATGTAGACGGCAAAATGCAATAAAAAATGAGACGACTCTTGATTCAGGAGAGGCTCTAAGGTTGCAGGCTCCAGGTTGGATGAAAGAAACACCTGCTATTGTTTGTGATGGTCATTTATCTGTATATACCCAAATGGTCAGGGTAAAGACAGTATGCTGGTAGAAAACCAAATGGTAGAAATATTTGAACATACGTGGGTGGACTGGTGCCACAAACTTGCCTCATTTGATCCACACATGTTGGCCTTGGAAAGAAAGGATTAATTGAAGTGTGGGACAGAAATCGTCCCTTATTTCATGCCTTTCCTAAAAGCCCACGGCAGCAGACATTTTATCGCAATAGATCACTCTTTTCCCCAGAAAGTACCATCTATCATAGCACTCCAAATTCTGCAGCTTTGCCAATTTGTTGCTCTCCAACTTGTTGACCAGTTGACTGTTTGCGGTAGGAGTGAGGACTCATGGAGCAGCATCGATCGCAAAGAGATATGCAGTTTGTGAATTTGTTCAAATGTAATCGCAATCGAAGCCGAACTGGATACCACGCTTCACTTCGTCTTTTGCCCCCTGCTTCAGTACATGGCAGTAGTTGACTTCAAGACGACCCACTCGTGTTGGTAGTACGAGGCCAAACCCAGCACTCCAGCGGAACCCTTCCACGAATGCCCTGGGACCGCAGTTTAGCAGTGGCACCACATTCCCTCCATTCAAAAAAACATGACCGTGAATGCCCACTGTTTTCATGAGCTTATTTGGTAGGTCAAATGTGAGGGACGTGAGGAGGCTGCACATGAGGTCCCCACCAAGTGCATCCGTGGAACGCTGACCCAAAGGTACAACCTCTCGCGTTCCAAACTTACGATCACCCATTGGACCAGCACCATTCACCGCAAAACCACGTAGGCTTCCAGGACCACCAAGGAAAAATCGTTCGCTGATGCACGTTGGTTTGTCCCAACCTTTTCCAAGTGGAAGTAGAACCCCCCATTGGCCACGCACGTCTAAAACAAATGGCTTCACCAGTTCTCTGCACACTTGCCACTTCACTTGCTGTCGCAAATATTTTTCAACACCCGGGCCAATACCCAGCCCAGTTAGGTCAAGTCTCCCCTGAGCCGCAGCTCCATTTCTAGGTCGAATAGGATGATCACGCTGATCATACATGAAGGTGTATCCTACTCCTGACTTGAGGGAATGTCCGCCCTGTTTTCTTACCTCCTCTGACACTCTTGAAGAAGCGACTTGGATCTCGCGTAGTGCAGCTTCATAGTTGAAGCCATGATTGCCTCCACCAAGTTTCATCCCTAGTGATACGCCTCTCATCCATTCGACGTAGCTACTGATTTTCTCGTGGGAGTGACTGCTTTGGAACGCTTGCGCATTGACCTCCGTGTCGATACCAGCCCATCTGGGTCTGCGCACACCGAGGGCATAAGTGTTACTTTTCTGTGATCCAAAGGAAGCATTGCCTTGAAAAACCTCAGCGTGACCCATTAAATTTCTAAGGGAGACAGTTGCTTCAACGCTGCCTTCACCTCCTTGGATGTAGGTTCCAGTGGAGAAGGACGTGACATTCTTTTCTGCTACTGTGACATACAAATCAGCCAACTCCGAGCTTTCCTCCGGTCCTGCATCAACTAGTATATCGACTTCCCTGAAAATATCAAGTTCTGCAAGGCATGCCGAGACCTCGAGTAGTTCATCTTTGATCTGTTCTAGCGTTTCAGCTTTGCTTACCTGTCATTGTCGTTGTCAGTTAGTGCTCTGGTTCGAACCTTCGCGCGTGTTGGAACCGACGTAGTTGAATCGATCGTTCCTTACCCCTTGAAACTCTTGGAGGATGGTGTTTGGTTTGGTTCGTTCGTTTCCTCGCACCACCACTTGATTGATGCGGCAAGGCTTCTCCCTTGCTTCGAGGTACTCGGCCTTGAAATCGTAATGTTTTCCACGATTCATTTCTTCTTCTACCTTGTCGAGGTAGTTTCCATCCCCTGATTCCTTCCCATTCGTTCCTCCATCCATCGCACTCGTCGAGAGAGACTGTGCAGACGTTCCCGCGCAGCTCTGCCGTTCGCCGACCTACCGAGTCCAACATCCGCATCCATGGATCGTGTAGACAGCTGTCCATGGACCGAATGGACACCTGTCAGGGATCTCTCCCTGGGCAGCCATCACGTCCCTTGTTGATCAGTGCAGCATCGTTCTGACCATAGTCTGGAAGTTCGAGAAGGTTCCTCGCGACGACGACGGAGACGTCGATAGGACCGCTAGACGCACCTACCAGGGAAACATGACAAGTGCGTGGAGGATCATTGCGACAACACGTCGTGCGAGGTTGGGAAGGAATGGAAGAGGCGACAAATGCCCAACATCATCGACACCTGTGCGAAGTGGACCGAAGGGCTGACCCTCGGAGTGGCGTTACAGGAGGAAATCAAAGAGAAATCGACCGTGCAAGGGCACAAAAACGAAAGGATAAGCAAGGAGTCAAGCAGAGCGACAAAGACGGACTGACTGCGGCACAAAGAAAGGAGAGGTAAGGAGCTGATGCCCCGTCTTCGAATCATTTATTTCAACGGGGCAGTGCCTGAACAAGGCGCACCCTCGTGGCTGCAGGAAGATAGAACGGTCCAATTGCATTTTTTCCCAAATGACTGACACAATTGGACACTCTTAGAGATGCAAAAGCCCTTCAGGAAAAACAAGCACGAAAGAAAGAAGCTGAGAGCAAAAGTTGAAGGGCTCCAAGATCACCTTGCCCGTTTGTCATTCATGCCCTGGCAACTTCATTACTCCAGTTGAGCTGAAGTTCTCCTTTCTTTGAAATACACCAGGCGCACACTTTCATCCACCTTATTGGTATTCAAGAAATATATAACCGCTCAGCCTGTTCCAACTTACATCTGTATCCTGTTCGTGGGCACGTTATCCACCCTGCATCGGCCAGCGCCATTGACTCTAGCCCTTTCCTGCTGTACACCATGCCGTTCGGCAGCAAGAGCGGAGGATTTTCGTCCGTCATAACCTGCTTTGTTAGCCAGCAGCGAATCTTGGAATGAAGATGTTTTGCACGTGGTAGACCAGCCGCGAGGGTCTGGAACTGCTTGAGCTGCATTGGGTCTTCTATGTTCACTTCTTCCGTGGAGTCCCTGTGGCTATTCAGGACCGAAAGACCCGCCTGCAAGTGAACAGACAGAAGGGATTCAGTAGTTAGATTATGAAGCCGGAAACAATCATGCTTGAACCAGCCGACCAGTTCATCCCATCGTGCCGGTGCAAAATATTTCCTATATCTTTCACATTTAGTTCCTGGGCCAAATACGAGCACCCCCATGGCCTCATAAAATTGTTTGCTGTAGATTGAGGACCATGGTGCTAAGTGCATGCGTGCATATTGCACAGCATCTAAGAGTTTGCCGGATCGGACCTGCTCAACAAACTCTTGCACCCTCAAGTTGAATTCAAGACTACTTTTCATTTTCTTGAGCCTACCTGCATTTTCGGCACACCATGCCAGTGCACTCCCACAATCTCGCTTTTCGAGGGTGGACGCAATTGTCTGAGTTTCAAGGAATATATCAACATCGACCAGTTCTTCCAGTGCTGCATTTTTCAAGACAGCCAGACCAGACTCGGTCAGTGACTCCCGGAGCAGGTAGTCGACGAGGATTCGGTCCAATCTTTCCCTTTCGAATTTCTCGACCTCCTCTGGGCTCGAAGGTTTCGATAAGTAGTCGAGACGATCGTAGCAACAATTCAGCAATCTCTTCTCCGCCTTTTCCCTTTCTTGGAGCTAGGTTTGGTATCGCGGGTTGCTATGTGAGTCAGCACGTCCGTTTCCGGGTCTTCCTTCCACAACGCTTCGCGCACGCACCTTTCTTTTCAAATTCTGCATCCGATCCGAAACGGCTTCTAATTCTCCTATCACCATCGTCTTGTCCCGCTGTCCCTCTTGGAGCACTTCCACTTCCTTGGTGATCTTCGCCACTTCTTCTTGCAACGCCTTGCTTTCATCCCTCACCGACCGCTTCAGCGCCTCGTATGGCACGCGGATCAGCGGCGTTTCCGTGCTCTCTTTCTTCGCATCCATGATCCCACTATCCTCTCCCACGTGCAGTTTTCCTCGTCCCTACGATGCGACGTGTAATGACGTTTTCGTCCTTCCCTTCGCTGCAAGACGCACTGGGACGCCGGTGGAGGGGCCTCGTGTTCGTTCCGTCGTCAAGTCGAAACCATCTCCACTCGCACCAAAGACCGTCAAATGACAGCATGGACCGTGCAAAGACCGAGGGACAGGCGTGCAACCAACCCTTTGCAGACGGGAGAGACGGTCGAGCACACACCCCGTGTCGAAAACGTAGAGGCGAGTGAGCTGTGGGACGAGCCGAGATGGCGCAAACTTGCTACCCTCGGACGCCCAAGTGCGCGTGGAGGACTGAAAGATGCTCCCGAATCGCATGCCGAAGAAGGAAAGGGGAGGCCGTCGAACGCAGCCGACCGCCAAAGTGGAGGACACGTGCAGTGGAACCTCGACGAGAAACCACGTACGAAAGGCCATTGCGACGCTCGTCGTACGACTATCCTCCTAACTATGCGCCACCTGGAGGCTCCCCTCCTCCTCCTCCTGAAGATCCTGAGGAGAATGGAGGCGAAGGTGGTGGAGGAAAAAGCGATAGCTTGACGCGTGCCCTCATAGCCGGTGCGTTCTTGGTTGGAATCGGTGCAGGGGTTTGGTTCGACACGGAAGTGAATTTTCACGAATCCAACGTGGCATCGACAGAAATCATCGACAGGAAAACTCCAAACTCCGAGATTTGCATGGCCAACGGGTACAGTTCCATGGTCTTCGATCAAAGAATCTACGTATCGTTCAACCCATTCAACGTATATGTTTCGCAACCCGAGGTGAAACCGGGTTGTGTGCTACGACGGTCAAATATCTCAGTTCTCGAAAGCAGGGGTCTAGTCAGTAAGGGACAAGTAGCAGGCTGCAAGCGGGATATGAATACATTTGCCTTCGTTGGTGATCTTGGCAAATCACCAGAAGTCAACTGCGTGTATCACAGCGAGGAAGCAGAGAACCAATTTATGAGAGACCCGAGCAAGGCAGCTTTAGGCGATGGGAACCAACCGCTTCCGAAAGAACTGAGAAGGGAAAGGGCAAAAGAAAATGGTTACTCCATGGTGGATTAACTGGAGAGAGGAAATCAGTGAAGCTTAAAAAGTGTACAAAAATCGCAGCATTTAAGTGGACTCACAGCATTGATCTTGATCAATACCTCCATCACTGACTACTCTACTGGAGTAGAGCCTTTGCATGCCAGGCCATGTGATCTGCCATGAAGGAAGCAATAAAGAAGTAAGAATGGTCGTATCCAGGCTGCATCCTAACACTGCAAGGAAACTTTTTGAGGAGCAGTGCATGAGCAAGATCATGCACCTTCAGCTGTACATCGTAGAACGAGTCGTCAGAACCCTGATCGATCAAAACTGGAAAGGTGGGGCCTGTATAATTAAGAGTCAATTCAGTTGCATCATACTCTTTCCATGCTTCCTTGCCTTCCCCAAGGTAGTTGGAAAATGCCTTTTCCCCCCAAGGACATTGCGTTGGGTGACTTACGGGTGCAAACGCAGATACACTTTTGAACTTTCCTGGATTTTTCAATGCAATGACCAGGGCTCCATGTCCGCCCATGGAATGTCCCATGATAGCAGAATTTGAGAGGTCCAATTTCAAGCCTCCAAATTCGTGCCCGAGAAGGGTAGGAAGTTCCTCTGTCACGTATTCATACATCTGCCAATTCTTCCACTTTGGATTGGTGGCATTGACGTAGAATCCAGCTCCCACACCAAAGTCCCAACTATCCGACTCTCCTTCGACGTTGAGACCTCGTGGAGAAGTGTCGGGCGCAATGACAGCGATTCCTAGCTCTGCAGCTTGACGCTGCACCCCAGATTTCACGATCACGTTTTCATCCGTGCAGGTGAGGCCAGACAGATAGTAAACCACAGGTACGGCTTTTTTGTCAGATTGTGGAGGAAAGTATATATGAAAATTCATGTCACATCCACACACTTTGCTGGAGTGCTTGTATCGGCGGTTGTATCCACCGAACGCTTTAACACACGACAGCTCCTCCATACCGTCCTCTCGCAGTTTTACACTTCACTTCGCGATCCACTTCGTTTCTGTGCTCTGTGTCTGATCCTGTTAGTCCGTTTCCTTTTCAATGCACACGCTTGTATGTGTTCACGTGCACGAGAGTTCTACCGTTCCTTTCGATCCACCACGGCACGTTCGGTGACGTGTGCGGCAACCTTCGTCCTTCTACGGCATCTGTCCTTCCCATCGCCCTGGTGGAGAGGCCTCACCTTCCATCCTACAATAGGGGGGATCGAACCGAAGACTTTTGAAGGGACAAGTCGCTGGTCGTGGTGGATTGGACGGTCCATCGTCCGATACGAACGGAGCCGACAACGTTCCACACCGGTCGTGGTGTTCGTGACTCGGAGACTGCGCGGCTGGGAGCAAGAGGAGATACAGAAAATCGTAAGGGAGGTAGTAGGTTGGGAAAAACGGAAGTTGGACGAATGGAGAAGGAACCAAGAGGAGCCGATCTTGTAGCACCTGTCGAAACGCAGGGTCCATCGGAACACTTGCATCACACGAGCAGCCCGAATAGGCATCGGAACATGGAAAAGACGGGGCGAAATTGACTCTTACAGACAAAGGTGACATTCGTGATCGTCCTACTCTTGAGATTCTCAGAGACCGCTACACTGCTAGGTCAAGGGAAAAGTATATTCCCTATTCCCTTGCCTCCCGGGGTGCAATTGGGCACTTGGTGCAAAGGAAAAGATGGTTAAAGACACTCGAGGTTCGAACATTTACAACCGTGTGGTCATCTAGATGCAACATGCATCAAGATCTCTAGGAGATAGCATACCCAAACAATAACTAAAGCGAATCCATGTGGAGGAGTCCCACTTTGTACCAAAAGGCAAATTGAGGCCATCAAGGAGAGGTACACCACCATCCACGCAAAATATGAGCATATGCGAGAATCAAAGGAAGAGGGTCGACTACGGTTCCTTCGACGTGACTAGGAAAGGTTTTCGGACACGATTGGTTCGATGCCAAATTCGAATGCAATTTGCAAGAAAGTCAATCCTGCAGAGATGTCTGATTCTATGCCAACTAGAAAGCTTTTGTTGAAGTTATTCAATATGATCTACGATTTTTTGGGCCGAAGACAAAGAATACACCGTGTCAAGAGTCAAGTAATATCCTAGTAAGGTGAGATCCCGCTACCTCATCACAAGTTTGATTATGTGGCGGGTTTGAGAAAAGTCTTCAACATAAGACTTGCAAAAACCATTTGTGCACGAGATGAGAATATAAGTCACAAAAACAACTTTTAGACTGCCATGGAAAATCGAGGAGTCGAAAAGGCTCTTGCCCTCAATGCTTCAAGAGAAGCATTGAAAAGATTGACTGAATTTGTTGAATTGGATGTGGATGCAATCCATCAAGTCATCCAACTACTTGCTAAGAGAAAGGTTGATAAAAGTTCGTCTTGAAGAATTCGAAAAGATGGTTTTACACGGGGCTTGGTCGTTGATGGTGGGAGAATGAGGGCAATTTAGTGCAAGAATGTTGAAAGGTTTCTCCAAGCTTGGTTTGCTCAATTGCTTCGATACTATGTATGGCAACAATGCATCGCACGAAATGTTTCATACTTTTTGACTGGGCGAGTTGAATGAATAGATATCTACACTAATCACATAGCAAACAAAAAAATCATAAATGTGTATTAGCTCCCTAGCCTAAGAAGCACTATCGCATGTGTCAATATTGATGAACCAAGAGAAGCATTCTAGAATGTGCCAATGTTGAATCTTGACTTTTTACTTAATCAAGTGATGAAATCGAGTGTGCCCCATTACTTTGCGGGTGTTCTTGAGTTCCTTGTTCCCTTTAAGGTTCTTCTCACTTCTCTTGATGCCAACCGATCTGTGCAACACAATAAGTTTCGATCCACAAGAGATCTTCGGATGTGCTTGTGGTTCTCAGCATAGTTTCCAAGATTTGCTAGGCCTCCTTTGAATCACCGAGGGCACAGACTTGTGGATGGAACCGTCTTCAAAGCTGCGGTAGTAGTTGAGTGCACTCGTATTCTTGCACTACTAGCACGACGCCTAGAGCGCCATGAAGGAATACCGCTCTCCCTCCTCCGATAGGTTTCAAAGAAAAATCATCTTGGCACCACGTTAGATGGAAAAGGCCTGGGAGGGGGAGCCGACAAGAAGTGAAAGCATCGCCCAAGAGGTAACCATGATATGCAAACTACGGGGTATTTGCCTTTTCGTGAGGCGTGGAGTCGATCACCTTATCTATATCCTCTTGAACTCCCCGAAGAGTGCGATGTTGTTGGGCCATTGTGCATCAAAGTACCTGCACTTTGGAAAGCCGTTGAGATAAGTGAAGCCAAAGCAACACAAATTGCTTCACGTGGCATGGACCTTGCGGGATACGAGCCTAGTGTACGGACAAAGTTCTGTTGGGTTATAAAATGTCTTCTTGTTCTCCACAAGACCAACGTAAGCGAGGCATCTCAAGAACAAACATCACTAAAAGATGGAGACGGACATATTGTAGGATCATAGTAGTCATCAAGTGCTTGAGATAATGAATGTTTTTGCTCAAGGCATGTTATTCCTCATGGTAGCTATCTATGGTTCTTTTGCAATCGGCAATCTTCTTGAATTGGCTTTACTATTAGCTCCAACTTTGAAAACGCGTGGAAAGTTTTGCAAACGGACTTCATCACTCTTAGGTGCAATGCTCGAGAAGAACAAGCATGACGATGTTACAAAATCATGGCAAAGGCTTCTTGTCATATCTAAAAGACACTCCTGCATACAAGAGGTACACACGACCCCAACGAGCATTGTCAATAAGCCTAGCTTGGCCATTGCCCATAGTACACGTGCTCTGCTACAAGTTGTGATTCTATATTGGTTTAGCTTTTATACACATGTATCACTCTGTCTAAACATCATGGCTGGTCTAAACTACGTGTCAATTTGCTAATGTTCCATTGTCTCATACGATTACTGTAGACCGAACACCGGAGCGGAGCCCGAACCTCAAACACTGAAGAACGAGTCGGTCTCGTAAAAGATGTCTCCAGTACGATCACGCTCCCGATGGACACTGAAAGGGAAGTCCGCCGTTGTCACCGGTGGTACCAAAGGAATTGGAGCAGCGTGCGTCGAGGAATTTGCCTCTCTTGGCGCGTCGATATTCACGTGTGCTCGGACAGAAACAGAGCTACGTGATGCTATTATATCTTGGAAAGAGAGAGGATTCGAAGTGCAGGGATGTGTTGCTGACTGCTCCCAACGTGAGGACAGGCAACGGTTGATCGAGAAAGTCGACGAACTCTTCCATGGTAAGCTTGACATCCTGGTGAACAATGTCGGCACAAACATCCGCAAGCCCACCAGCGAATATACAGATGAAGACTGTCGCAAAATCAATGAAACAAACCTTCAGTCAGCATTCCATCTATGCCAGCTTTCGCATCCTCTGCTAAAGGCCACAGGCAATGGTAGTGTTGTCATGAACTCTTCAGTTGCTGGAGGCCCACTTGCAATGATGAGTGGAGCCCTGTATGCAATGTCCAAAGGTGCTATGAATCAGCTAACGAAGTACTTAGCAGTTGAATGGGCTGCAGACAATATACGTGTGAATGCAATTAGTCCGTGGTATGTGAACACACCCCTTGCCAATCAAGTAATGCGTGATGCAGAAGTGAAACAGAAAATTCTTTCTCGCACGCCATTACAACGAATTGGGCAGCCGTGGGAGATTGCGGCAAACATTGCATTCCTCTGCATGGACGAGTCTGGATGGACGACAGGACAGATCATCCGTGTAGATGGAGGGTACTCTGTGTACGGCTTCGACCCAAAATCCTCATAATGAGGACAAAATATACGAAGACGAAATAAGTTTTGCAGAACGCTGCCCGCCTATCATGTTGGCGTCACACTGCATTCGATCTGTAGTGCTGAAGCACTTGCCAACCTGTAATACTGTATGAGGACATCAACTTCAATGTTCTCGCTAACCCTGGAATAGGTGCCATCCATGCGTTACGTTGTATGCTTCCTTGGCACTGTGTCAACAACCAAGGCTATTGGTACAAATTTCTCTAGAGTATTACATTGTGCAAGATAGGCTGGCTACCAGAATGGATCCTTCTCTTTCAGGAGCCGTACAGCCTACAACTTTCTACTAATACTTGACATGCATGCCACCAATAAGAGAACAAACATCACCATTCTACTGTCAACCTATGCTGAATCCAGAATTCGTATTGGACTGCTTCTTTTCTCCTGTAAAAGATACAACTCTTTTTCCTATCATGCACACTGCTCTTCAAAATCCATTGTTGTATCGCTTCTTGGTTGGTAGACAAGAGATCTAGTTTTGGTCTGAGCATCAGGCACTCTTCAAAGATATGCGTCGTCATTTCATGAACAAAGTATATGAGCACACTCCCAGCAAGTAGCTTATACAGTCAACCAATACATGTCCTTCAAGGTTGAGGGTCTCTTCCCCATTAATCATGTAGAATACTCAATCAAAGAGTATCAGTGGGCTTTATCACATTGTCACAGTGTGAAGCAAAGTCGTAAGTCATTTACAGATGAGAACATCTACGTCACATACTATCTGCCATGAAGGCACTTTCGCATACTGAGTGAAATTGGATAGTACCACGAATGAAGCGAAATCTAACTGGTACGCACCCAAGCAACTAGAGCCCAAAGTCAAAGTTTTGGTCTTTGCATGTACATCGACCTAATTTGACTTCCGCGATTTCTCATGCATGATCAATTTGATGACGTAAACAAGTAAATGCGATCAAAGCGCTCCACGCAAAGACCTTCTCTCCCATCAAATATGAAAGTCGAAGAGCCGTGAGGTGCTTTAAATGGTACGGAGATTATGTACGTCAACATTCTATGAATGCTTCATCTACGTCAAGTTGATTGTATGAAGACAAGATTGGAACTATCAAGGCGTAGATATCGGTACACATTCTTGCAAGTTGTTTGTCATACATATTTTACAAGCGCCGTAAAATTAGCACCCGGGGATCAAAAAGTCTAATTGTTTGATACCGAGTTAAATTGGATTTTGAAAGTCATTGGTGGAGGTGTGAAGTCGACCTGGTATGCACCTTTGTACAAGTACTTCTTTATTCGTTGAATCAAGCACTCTCCATGGTGTTGGTACACTGATCACTGTGCGTTTCTATCATCTACAATGTCCGATCCAAGAAGCGACGTAGGCCCTTTTTAATCACAAGCATAAATTCCTCTTGTTTATGCAAGATACAATAAAATGATTTTCATGTGGGAAACAAAAGAGGGAGTGATCGTAGAACTCATGAGGCATTTGTCACGCCGGCATGTACTGATTGAAAATATTCGTGGACACTCACCAATGCCACCCACAAACCTCTTCTCCACTAGGTCAATGAGATATGGTTTGGTTGATCACCGGCTTGCTTTTGCATGCGCGACATTGAGCAGCACAATGCCTTTCTTTTAGGCAATGTGGAGTTGCTTGTCTTGCATTATATTCCATTGGGACACTCTTGTCATATATGCACTAGAGGAACATCCAATTTGCTTTGATGATGGCTTTGCACCAAGCCTTAGTTTCACAACTAATA
>JBBULP010000588.1:0-84112 GCA_038048775.1 Picocystis salinarum | reverse complement strand
AAGTCCCAAGTAAATTGCCCGAATATAATTGAGAACCTCTCAAAAGCCTCGCGATTGAGGGAGTATTCCTCATCGTCAAAGGATAACCTCGGCAAGACAGGCGTCTCGAGAGGGCTAGGCGCAACAGCTTCCCCGATGCTACAACAACACATAGGAGCTAGTTAAAGCGCACGATCTAAAACTTCGTTACTACTGCTAAAACAACTTTCCTTCAGTACGTTCATGCAATCAAGTGTAGTAGGCAATTTGAAGCGGCAGCCTACGATGTGTAACTTCCAATTTGCATATGTGCCGTACAAGGAATCAACTACAAAGATGCTGGAGGACAAAATAAAGAATGGACTTTTCTGTTTCACGCTTGCTCACTTTCGTAGACAATGGGTGTAGGCACCAAAAACCGGGGTAGCATATCGTAGTTACTAGAAGTGGGTATGTACAAAGTCAATTCCATCCCTACTCATCGAGAGAAAGAGAACTTACTTTGCTTGCATTTTAGCGAATGATGCGAAGACAACATAGCAAGTTTTGTTTGCTTTGTTTGTACATTGCAAACCGGTATACTATCTAATTCTTCAACATTTCTAGCTTTGAAGAAGGCCACACATGTTGATTCGAATTCAAGAGTTGTTTTCGCGAAATCCGTCAATAGTGGAACTCTTCGGCATTCCGCAACGACTCGTGCAAGAAGAATGTAGGTAGAAAAACTTGGGGTGACGACTTCGCGATGGCAATTCTTCAATACTCTAGGCGCAAGCATTGCGTTAACACCGGATCCGATGAAAGTCGCACTCCTATGTCGATGCACATTCCATACTATGAGTGTGCCTTTGAGGGGCTAGGAAGAGCTATGAGACGCTTGCTGTTGCGCGCACTGTGCGTTCGTTCGTAAGACTCCCTCGATTAAGTGGAAGGCAACTGCGCACAGCCCTCGGTAAGTTGCGAGCTTGGTGTTCTTTTCCTACGTTACTGTTCGAAGCAAAAGCGAGAAAGAACGACGGTCCGAAGGGAACCATTCATGACCCTTTTCAATTCCTTGTGTCGTGCTGTCATGTGATGTTAGCCCAGCTTTTCCTTTGCCATCGAAAGGACGGTTTTGTCTTCGTGCGACGATCCATCCTTGGTACAGGCCAAGGACACTCGTCTTCTCCGAGACCTTCCCTTTCAACACTTCCTTTCTCTCCTTTCGCCATTTCCTTTCGAACCGAAGGATCCGTCCTCGACCCGTTCGATTAACTTCATTAGGGTTTATCTTGAGTGCAGGTTGGATGTTGCTTTCCTTTTTTCTCCATTTTTCTTCTCGATTCGATCGACGCGTTTGGACGTGCTGCGCCGCGTTTCTTTGCGCATCTGGCGCTTTTGAGGGAGAAAGAGACGCCTTCGCTTCGTTCTGCTACTGCTGGAACCATGTGCGATTGCTGAAGGTGTCCACGTGCCTCTAGCAATGGCGCAGAGGACCACTCGGGGTAGGATATGGAAGGTCTGTGCCAGCAGCAACAACAGCAGCCAAGATGCATGGGACGGCTCCCACGATGCAAAACCCAAGGATATCAAAGAGAGGAAGGTGAGAAACGTCGGACTGGAGAGATGGAGAGTGGCCAAGGGGAGACAAAAGCAAACCCAACAGGGAGAAGGCCGAGAGTCCGCCATACCTGAACGATGGTTGGTGGCCATCGGCGTGCAAAATCCGAAAGAATGGAGCAGCAATGACCAAGTGCGAAAAATAGTTGATTACAGGAGGAACTCGGACATACATAGCACTGCCGCAAGAGGCAGGAAATTGGTCCTGGATAGCCTGACCAGTGCGAGCAACGAAGAACCTGTGGAAGTTGAAGTGCTTCCAGAAGGGTCTCCAGCCAACATGTGTTATCGAGTGGGCGATGAAGGAAACCACATGGACGAAGAGGATAAGTGGTTTGGTTTGAGCGTCAGGACCACGAAGAACATGAAGAGGAAGGGAAAGAGGGAAGAGATGGTGGCCTGTTTCACGATCGGAAAGTCCTTCTGCGAATTAGACCCACTCAATCGACAAATCATGGTGTTTGTGGCACTTGAGGAAGGGAGAATGTGGGTTGTCCCCGCAAAAAAAGTCCAAGGCATGAGATTTTTGGAGATTGTAGATGGTGGAAAGTGGAGTGATACCGAAGTGTCTCCTTCTGACCTGGCAGACCATTTGGCGGAAATCACCTACCTGTTGGATGACGCCTTGTGGTGCCAGTCGGCAGCGGAGTGGAAGAAAATCACGTCCGTGGCAGCCTCAAAAGGGATTCAGAACTCAAATGCGCTCAATCATTTCTTAGAACTCTTGCTACACGAATGCGACATCCAAGCAAGCTTCGAACATGTCATCTCCATCAAGGGATATACATACAACGTGATTGCCTATGTGGATGACCGACGCATTCGTATCCAAGATGCAACTGCCAGCCCAGTGAAAAGCCAGCATGGTCTTCTCGTGTCCCTCCGAAAAAATGGTGGAAGAAGTGTGGATAGCCAACGCAGGACATTGCAACCTTTCCAAGTGGATGATTTCGATTTACTACGTGTCTCCCTTCCCGGCACCGTGTCCGCTGGGGCACCAGAACACGGTGACACCAAGCTTGCATTTATGTACCTGATTCCAGCAAAAGCTTTACAAGAACGTGGCTACCTGTCTTGTCCTGAATCGAAGGGGAAGGTATCGCTGAGGTTGTACCCACATGCGAGCGTGCCCAGGACAAGCGGACCTGCTCCAGACACGTGGGCAAACGAATACCTCATTCACTCCCGCGAAGAAGGCGATGGACCGGAGGATTGCATCACCGACCTTGTGGGAAAGGTGCGCAGCATACTAGAGATAGCAGCCTAAGTGGCAGGAATCGTTGTGCCGAGTGCCACCAGTCACATACACTCCACCGTCGCATAGAGCTGCGACACGGTTTGTTTCAGGTCAGCACATTGGTGACAGGTTCTGCAAAAGCATTGCTTGCGGGAACCTTTTCCTTTGTTTGGGTACACTCCTCTTCATTTTCTCGCTATGTGGACCACCTTGGACGTTTACTACTCATTTGTGTGCCGATGGCATTTTTGAATGCCCAGTGTTGCGCCTGGATCGGAAGCACATTTGGACTTGGCTTGGAACCAGCAATGCGTCAGTCTGGTATATTTTTCGTTGCAAGAGGATGCAAACACGCATCGTCCACTTGTGGAGCAGGAGGAAAGAGGAGGGGTGGGATTGGTGGCGATTCGACCACTTCGATTGCAACGCTCGTGTCGACGACGAAGGCTGTGCACCTGCGCGTTTCACGTGGCCATGAATGGACGTCGATGGCGAAGTTTCGTGGCCAGCTGTCCAGTTGTGGACCACCACTGCCACGTCATCTGCGAAGGAAAAGCGAAGCTGGAGACGTGCGTGTCGGAAGCGCAAGGAAACGCACAGGAAGACGCCAGGAACACGCTCGCGGCCAAGCGTGCGGTGCGACGGCTGTCGGAGCTGCTGGGATGCGAAAGAAGCTTCGAAAGCGTGCAGGAGACGCGCGATGCGATCGACACGGTAGAATTGGCGCGTCTTTGCTTCGAAAAGGCGAACATCCAAGCCATCCTTGTGGATGATGGACTCGTGGCACCCAACATGTGGTCCTTGCAAAAACACAAGGAAGTTGTCAAGCACGTGTATCGTGTTGCAAGGATCGAACGCATTGCTGAAGAAACGTTGGAGGAATACAAGGAGACGAACACCGACAAATATCCCGCTTGGCAGCAGTTTCAGGGGCTGTTCGAATCCAACCTGACTAAGGCCATCAAGCAGGATAACGTTGTGTCCTGGAAAACGATTGCTGCATACAGGTGCGGCCTCGCTGCGCTTGGGATGGATTTCGAAATGTCAGAGGTGGAGCAGGCTTACCACAGAACCGTAGAAGCAGCATCTGCAGACAACAAAGTGCGACTGTCAGAAGCATCCTTGATTTCATGGTGCGTCAAGGCAGCCCTGAAATGTGCCTTGAAGGCGTCCAAATGCGTACCTATCCAAATTCACACAGGGTTTGGGGACACAGATTTGGACCTGCAACAGGCCAATCCATTGCTCCTGAAACCTTTTCTTGAGAGAGAAGATTTGCTGAACATCCCTGTGGTTGTCCTCCACGCGGGGTATCCTTTCACTCGGGACGCGGGGCACCTCTGCTCTGTGCACAAGAATTGCTTCCTGGATCTAGGTCTAGCGATTCCCATGCTGAGCCAAGCAGGGATTGAGCAAGTCATTCACATGGCGCTGGAACTTTGCCCTTCCAACAAGCTGCTGTTCAGCACGGATGCACACTTCATGCCAGAGGGATTCTACATAGCAGTAACAGATGTCAGGGATTCCCTTGCTAACGTCCTGACCAGCCTCCTAAGTAGGGATGAAATCTGCGAGATGGATGCGGTTGGTATCACAGAAGGTTTCCTCTGGAAAAATGCGTGCACCCTTTACAACCTCCCTGTTCAACCCACCAACAGTGTGTCACAAGCGCCTGTTAAGATCGAAAGTAAGGTAGAGGTCTTACAGATCCTTTGGTGTGATAGTGCAGGGATCACTCATTGCAAGGCAGTACCAGCAACAAGATTAGATTGGGTGGCACAGAGAGGCATTGGCTTGACAATGGCATGCATGGGTAGCCCTGCGTACACCGATGCCCCCTCGCCAAAGAGCGGGGTTTCGCCTGTTGGCGAAATCAATGTTTTTCCCGATGCTGATACTCTGAGATTTGTACCGTGGAAGACCAATCACGCTTTGTCATTTGGTTACATGATGTGTGGGAACGGCCAAGTATGGGAGTATTGCCCACGGTCCAGGCTGTCACAAGCGATGCAGTCGCTCCACGAACTGGGGATCAGTTTACAGGTGGGCTTCGAGATAGAATTCATTCTGCTCAAGGCCAACCCATCCACATCAGGTTCACTTGAGCCAGTAGATAACTCTGGCTACTGCTCTGCCACATCCTTCAATCAAAGTGCAGCCTTTTTAGATGATTTACTGCTGGCCCTTGGTCAACTGGACCTTCAGGTGAGGTTGTTGCATGCAGAATCTGCAAGGGGTCAGTTTGAAGTGTCAATGCAGCACGGCGATGCCATGAGCTCTGCGGACGGTCTGCTTCTCGCTCGCTTATCGATTGCATCAATTGCAAGCAAGCATGGATGCAAAGCCGCTTTTCTTCCCAAGGTTTTCCTGGGAGAAGCTGGGAACGGGTGTCATTTGAACGTTAGTCTGTGGGATAATACAGGTGGCAGCTTGATGTCATGCAGTGGTAAAACTGGAAGGAAAATGAGTAGCACATCCTCCCATTTCATGGGTGGTGTCTTCCACCATCTTGATGCACTTACAGCAATCCTTGCCCCTTCCCCTCTGAGTTATGACAGGCTTGCTCCGAATGCATGGAGTGGAGCTTACAAGTGTTGGGGCTACCAAAACAGAGAGGCCCCGCTAAGAGCAGTATCTTGTGGAGAGCAAGATCCGCCGTTGTATTGGGAGATCAAGACCATGGATTCTACAAGCAATCCATACCTCGCGATTGCTGCGGTCATTGCCGCGGGTTTGGATGGACTTACGTCAGAAAGGCATTTGCCTCCGCCTGTGCAGGTGAATCCCTCTACGGCCACAATGCCTCTAGAGCTTTTGCCAAGAAATTTCAAGCAAGCTACTGCTTGTTTGATGTCTGAGAAGGCAGAGCCTATTCGTGGGATGTTGGGCGAGAAGCTCACCACTGCATTCGTGGCCGCTAACACAGACAACGATCAGTACTTTGCAGACAAGAGTTTTGAGGAGCAAGTCTCCTGTCTTCTCCCACGCTATTGAGCGCTTGAGAGACAGCCAATGAATAAACGTTCGATTCGCTAGTATTACAAACTTCATGCGTGATGTTGGTGGTTCCTACAAATCGTTTTGTGCGGTCCTTCTGGTTCCTATTGTTTTTTTTCCGCAAGTTCCTTGGTATGCACGACTGCTTTGCGCACTGCCTCTTGCGGATCGAGTGTTGGTGGATGGACACCTTCTTTTTCGATCCATTGCAGATGGAAGGTGAGTGTGGTTTCTTCATTTGGACCCAGGGTGACGAGGTTGTTTACCTTTCCAGTGTAGAAGGGATGGTCCACCAACACAAAATCCACCGAGCGACGCTCTGGATCTGCGGTGATTTCTTCTTCCACTTCGAATTCCGCTGTTTTCATCCTCCTCCGCATGGAATACGGTCCGTCTTTGCGCAAGATGCGACACTCTTGCACGCCAGGCACGTATTTGCTTGGATTTTCCATCTTGTCCACCAGCAGCTCCCACACCATGTCCGGCGTGGCGTCGACCACTTCGCTGTGTTGCGCTTCTGGCATGCTTCTCGTGCTTCACGTCAGAATTGGTAGCGCCACAACGCAGCCCAAGCGAAGCTGTGGTGCAGGTGGACGTCGGACAGCGCACGGCTCAAGCGATGGTGCAGTGCACGTGTCGGAAGGAGAAAGGGATGTGGATGAAACATCTGGTGCCTTCCGATTGGAAGGGCGGTGTGCATGGTTCCTGGACGATGCAAACCAACATGACTGTCACGTGTGTAGCATCTGGAGGAGCAAGGAAGAAAATTCCATGCGATTGAATGGATGGCAGGGACGGAAGCTTCCTGGACGCGCTAGTTCAACTGTCGACCTATGTCAGAGAGAAAATTACAAGTTGAAGGCTTGGTTTACGCAAACGGATTGCGCCAATCTGCAGCAGTGGGGGCTGTTTTTGGCTTCCGCTGCATCTGAAAGCTTGGTTGACCACCATATACTGGTGGTGGCTGGTCCCGGAGGTTGGCGTTGGCCATACCATGTGACAGGTCACCTACACCATACTGTTGGCTGGGAGGAGCAGGCATCTCGGTATGAGAGGACATGGCTAGCAAATCTCCCATCATAGGATCTTGAAATTGTTGTTGGGCAGGTGGGCGCCCATACCCCGATGGAGCCTGATTGTAGGGGGGAGCGTACTGTCCTTGGGATGGGGGCGGGTGCCCATACCCTTGTTGTTGTGGTGGAGGTGGCGGTTGTCTGTATGCCTGGCCATATTGTCCCTGTTGTACCGGAGCTTGACCGTATGACGGTGGCATTTGCTCCCCTCTATGCGGCATGGAAGGTCTTTCAGGGAAACCACCCCCTTGGTATGGCCCACTACCATGACTACCAGGACCATCTGGCTGACCGTACGGATCCTGTTGGTCATAATTTTGCTGATACGAACCTGGAGGAGGTGCATATTGTCTACCTTGCTGGTGAGTCTGCGACTCAGGATATGCTTGCCTGTTGGTCGCGTGCGGGCCCTGCGGATAACCTGCATTTATGGCGCCATCATTTCCCCTGTTCTGAAATTCAATTGTTGCGCCAGTATAAGGTGGGTGGTTTTGTTCTTGGTCATGGGCCCTTGCAGGTTGCCTTTGGTTATAAGAAGACGCACCACTTCTGTTTATCTGTGGCTGGTCACGTGCTCCATGGAGATTGTTGTTGTACCCATAAGTACCATCCAACTCGGCATCATCATATCTTTGGGTTGGAGGACCTTCAGCTCCCCCCTGCCGATCTGGCTGGTAGGTGTGCCCATACTTTTCCTGTTGTTTACCACCCCTGTGTAGAGAGTCATAATGTTGGGCAGAGCCATATTCCTCGGAATATGGTTCCTCTTCAAACGAGTCTCTGCCTTCTATTGGAACTGGAGAAGCTGCTCCACGGGGAGAACTACCCTGAGTTGGCTCTGGAGCAGGTAGAGCGTCCCCGCTGCGGCCTCCTGCTCCAGTGGGTTGGCGAGCATTCGTATTGCGAGGCTCTTGCTGTTGGCGGCCTTTCTGATTACCTTTTTGGGATGGTGGAAGAGCACCGGGTGGTAAACCGGTTTTCAATCCAGCTTTCTTCAACCGCGCTTCTTGATCTGAAGTACCAGGCAGCTGCAAGCGAAAGTTGTAGAGCTGGCAAACATCACTTGCAAGCGAGCCAAGTTCCTGGACATACTGACTTGCTGTGCTAAAGATCTTTGCTTGAGCTGCGGTGTGCAATGTTACCTGTCTCACCATGATCTGGTTTGTCTTCGATCGTACTGACTTCACGCTTTCAACAAAGCGGCGCTTGCTATTGTCATACTTTGCCAATGCTGTAACCATGTCCGAGGAACGTTCGTCGATGTTCTTGTTCCTCCTCATATCCAGTTTTTGCCTCCTTTGCTCGTAGTATTTCCGGGATTCCATAGCCCTTTCGAGAGGACCATCCAGAAAATCTCTGCTGGGACTGAGGACCACTGCCTCTGCCGCCACTACATAGTCCTGAAGGAGCATGGCAAGCTTTGCTCCTGCTTCTGCAAGCTGTGCTGCCTGTTTAGCGATCGTTGGATCTGTCCATCCACCAGCACTTGCCAGATTATGTCCCTGGAACGGCGACTGCAAGGCTTCCGCAAGAACAGTCCAAGATTCTGATAGCTTCCTGGCACGCCTGATGGACTCTTCGGAGGCTTTTGCTATTGTTTCGTATTGCTTTCTGGTGTTGAGGAGTCCCTGCATTCACCGATGCACTAGTCAGTAAACTATCCAACGGCGAACGCGTGTTGCACACGTGTGTGCGTTTTCATCGACAGCCAAACAATCGGAGGTTGCTCATACCTTGGTTTGAGCTTCCACTTCTGGATCTTGGGTTACCACTGCATTGCCCATGCGCTCTTGGGTCCTTTGCCGGGCCAAACCGAAGGAGTTGCCAAATGCCTTCTTCATGGCGTGTTCGTTCTTCTCTTTGTATCAAGAGACCACACTTTCGTCCGTGTATCCGTTCGATGTGGGCTGGCTCAACGCCCAAACCGTCCTGCGGCAGGGTTGTGTTTCTTTTCTCGCCCAGAAGAGAAGCCTAGGATGCTCTGCAGCCTTCTCGCGGCTGTTCACCAGCCTCTGTCCACTCCTGGTGCCTTCTTTCCTTCCTTTGGAACGCACGAGAGCGTCCAACAGCGCGCTGCAAGCACGTGAACGTGGAGTTTCGGTGGTGGAACGCGGCCTGAAACGCAGAAAAACGCGCACAACACGACCCTGGGAAGTCACAACAGGGGCGACCCCAGGATGTCCGGGGCGACCCCAGCATGCCTTTCCTTTTCAAAGGAAAGACGACCCGGTCCAATGGAAAGGCTTGACCGGGAGACCCCGGGATGTGAAGAAGGACCGTGGGATTCCTGCCCATCTCCACGGTACTTGGAAGCATCGAACGGTGGAACCAAGCGATGCAGGCACAGAGGTGCCAGGAACTGTCCATCTGCTGGAGACATTGCCGAAGGACAGTGGGATGCTATGCAACACATGGGAAGGCGTGGATCCCTCTCTCGTGGCCGAGTGATTCTCGAAGTGTCATGCAGGATCCATGAAATTGAATGGGCGAAGTCGGCTGGACCACTCACCATGGAAAAGTGGCAAGGGAAGACCGGAATCCAAAGCGTAAGCCTGAATGGATGGAATCGCATCATGTAAGAGCACCTCGACCTTTTGGTTGAGATGCTGTGTCCGGGACGAATGAGAAGCACTGGAAGCACCCTCGCTCCTCGACCTCCCATGTAAGGGAAAAAGGATGGCAGCGCAAAACTGCTAGAGTTCACAGGATGGATTGAGTGTTGACCTCCATGCTGTTCAATGGGTGTGACACTGCCTTCCTGAGTGTAGGAGGGCAAGGAAAAAGTGAAAGACAGCTTCGAGAAAAATGCCCCGTTAAAATCATTCCATTTCATCCAGCCCGTGGACGGTGGGAAACGTTCCCGTGCACTGCCATTCGGCCAGAAGGTTTTGCCTCCACAGGGCAATTTTATCGTCTGCTAATCGAACGGCGAGTGTTCCACCAATCATGTCCCAACTCACCTGAAGGGGTTCGGAAGAACAGTCCAGAGTAGCAGACCTCCTGAAGTTTAACTCGCCGTCAATGGTCCAGATTTCGACACACCTGGCTTCTGGGGTCGACGCAGCAATAAAGTCCATCGGGCGCCCAGTGTTGCAAGCCCAATCAATTGAACTGATGGAAGGACCGCTCTCCTTCCGGTAAAGCTGCCATTTCAAAGCTATGGCGTTGTACATCCACACCTGAAGCCCCTTGCTTGTACCAATTGCGAAAAGAGGGGGGGCGTCTTCAGAAGGGGGTCTGAAAGACAGAGAATGGCATCGCAAGCTGGGGTCCTCGATGCATACGTGAAATTTTTCTACTTGTCTCCAAGATTGTGCAGAGAGGATTTCAGAAGCCCCGTACATGCAGACAAGACCGTTGTTGTACAGCACCGTCAAGATGCATCCAAGAAGGGTGGGCGCAAAGTGCAACTCTGCGACTTCTAATCCTATCCCCACCCGAAGTGCAGCTCTCTGCTTCCACTGTGTTTCTCCATCTTCGACGTCACTCTGGGGGAGTTCTTCCCAAACACACACCGTTCCGTCGCGCATGCCTGCAGCAAGAATGTTGCCGAATTCGATGGGTGACAAGGCCAGGGTGTGTGGTCCCCCGTTTCCCAGCACTTTCCACTGACCTTTGAGGGTGTAGCAATCTTCTTGCACACTGAACACCTGCATCGATCGCAATTTGGTTCGTGAATCGGTCAGCGCCCATGGCGTCTCGCCTTCTTTCGTCCAGGGGGCTAGATGCTGTATGCCAGCACTGGTTTGAATCTCACCTGTATGGTGTGGTCTGAGGAGCAGGTCGCCAATCTGTCTCCTTGTTGGCTCTCTGCCACACGCAACGTCCCCTTGGCATCCAGCTTCGTTTCTTGGATCACCTGCGACGCGTCGACGACGTCGCTCGACGTCAGGCTTCGTTCCGTTTTCCATCCTTCGTTCCTGCTCCGTTCCACGGTGGCAGGCGTCCCGCCATCCGTCCGCGTGCGCCACGCACCGTCCCGTTCCTCCGCAGGGTCCTCGTCTCGCACGTCGTGGCCATGGACGCGCTTCGTGTCGCTTCTCTCTCGTCGAAAAGACGTGCGATCGCACGCGCTCGCGCGCGCCGACGACGTTGCACGTCGCCACCGTCCTTTCCTTCTACGTCCCTTTCGAGTTCCTTTCGAAAGGGAACTCGATCCCCTTTCGAACCGGGTTCGAACCCGGTTCGAAAGGGAAGGGTCGGTGGGCTCCGAAACCCGGCCGAGTGTGGACGGTTGTGGGCGACAACGGTATCGAGAAACGGACGTGGGCGGGCGGGAATCGGCCTGGGACTCGTGGGACCGACGCGCCTCGTCGCACGATGGGATGGATCGAAGGGAGCACGTGGCGAACGCAGTGCGATGGAGGGGACGCACGAGGGTGCTTGGACGGCACTGAAGCACTGCGACGTGGAGGACGTGGAGACGGCATGCACCACGGGATTTGCAGAGGTGGACGAACTCGTGGACGGTGGGATCCGACCGTGTCAACACGTGGAATTGGCCGGCATGCCGGCGACGGGAAAGACGCAGATCTGCATGGCCATGGCTGTTAGCAATGCACGAAACGGAAGCCACGTGGTGTACGTGGACACGCAGAACGCATTCCACGTCCGAAGAGCGGCGCAGCTTGCCAAATGGGACCTTGAAACCAGGGAAGAACGAGAGCGAGTGCTCACCAACATTCACGTGGTGCGTTTGTATGACTTGTTCGACGCGTTCCAACTGTTGGACGCGCTGGGCGTGGAATACGCCATGCGAGACCACCGAGGGATCAAGGAGTCGCGCGTACTGATCGTGGACTCGCTGTCTAGCCTTATTTCGCCCCATCTCGGTGCAGGAACTGGCCTTGGATACGCCCTCATGATTGCCTTGGCTCATTCCATCCGAAAGCTTGCCCATGCGCATCGCGTGGCAGTGCTGTCCACAAACCATCTGGTGAAACAAGACGTGAACGAAACCAAGCATGCAGTCCCCGCGCTGGGAGAGGGATGGGTGTACCAACCACACACGCGGCTGATGCTCACCAGAGAGGATCACGAAGGAGAATTCAAACCAAGCGTGCAGGTGACTGTGCGAGTTTCCCACAGCTGCCTGACACGTACCGGCAAGTGCTCTTCTATATGCTTCCATCCTGAAGCTTCAATGGAATCACCATGACAAATCCATGGTTGTTCTGAAACTGAGTGTGAGAACGCATCTTGCTGGGCACTCAACGAGCGGGATTGCCGGCAACCAATGTCCTCCTACGTGCCCTCTCCAGCAACAATGCCACAAGCACCACTGCCAAAATAGCCATGATGAATGTATCAGCATCTTGGAGGAAGAAACGTTCAGCAACTTTCGATGCGTACTTTGCACGCAACGGCACTTCTGCAACTTCTAACGCACCCTTTTGCCCAAAGATCCCAGTCCAGTTGCCAAAGTAAGGTACGATGTTCATGTGAATCCAGAGCTTTGCCAATGCAAGTTTGACAGGCACAGCAGCCTCTCCTGATGCATGCGCAGACATGTCATAGTAACGCTTAGCCATGTGAAAGTCTTTGTCTACTCCAATGGCGTGCTCATACATCATTCCCAAGTTGAAGAGAGCCTGAGGATGGTTCGATTTACCAGCTTGCATGTACACTTCCAGGGACTTGTGAATATTTTGCTCCACTCCTTTACCATAATAAAAGCTATCACCTGTCTCAAGAAGACTGGCAACATTTCCTTGGAGGGCCGCAAGATGGTGAAACTTGAGTGCCTCTCTTTCAAAATCATCCTTCTTCCATTTCGCAGTGATTTTTGTACGCTTCTTTTGGGCAAGAAGCCATGCGAGGTTTATCTGTGCTAGTTCGAATCCAGCCAGGGCTGCTCTAGAATACCACACCATGGCCTTGTCGAAATGACGGTTGTTGAACGATTTGTAGCCAGTTGCAAGTGCCTCTGAAACTTCACCTTGTTCTGCTACAGACTTCAGGATGGACAGTGCTGAGTTACAGCTAGGTGCCGTGCCATGCCCCTTCAAATACATCATGGCAAGATTGTACATGGACAGCGTGTGCCCGTGCTGTGCGGCAATGTTGAAGTACCGCAAGGCCTTGGCTGTGTCCTTTCGACAGCCTTGTCCAAGCAGGTGCAGCACTCCCAGGTGGAAATGCGATTCCAGGTGTTTTTTGTCGGCGGCGACTTTGAAGTTTTGGTAGGCTCTCGAGTGGTCCAATTCTACTCCTTCTCCTGCCAAGTACATGTATCCCAACCCGTAGCTTCCACTTGCGCTCCCATCGTTGATGGCTTCTTGGAAAAGTTGGATGGCCTTGTCAAGATCCTTGTCCACACCAAACCCGTTGGCATACATGTGTCCAAGCTGCGCGACTGCGTCTGGTTCTCCTTTCTCCGCTGCCTTCCGGAAGTATTCGAAAGCTTTCTTTCGATCTTTTTCGAATCCTGCTCCGCCTTCGTTGAGCAGATATCCGATGACCAGCTGCGCCGCGGTGTCACCTAGGTCCGCGCTGTAACGGTAGTATTCCACGACCTCTTCTTGCCTATCCACCATTTTCCTGCCATCTCCCGTGTCGATGCGGAATCTTTCGACTCGCTTGACGTTCCCTGGGACTGCTGATCGCTCGGCCACGGACTTTGCTGGTTCGCTGTAGTACAGCACCGCTGTGGCGCACGATTTGGGCACGCCCAGGCCGTGCATGTGTCGGAATCCCAGCGCCATCTGCGCCATCGTGTGGTTTCCAGACGACGCGAAGTACAGGTGCACGAGTGCTTTTTCTTCGTCCCAGTCCGCGGTCCATCCCAGCGTGCTCTGCACGGCCATTTCCCAGTGCGCTTGTGCGGATCCGTGCTCCGCAGCAGCGGCATACAGCTTGGCTACGTTCGGATCTGCGTACCTGCCTGCTTCTTCCATGGCTTCTGCGGCCACGATCATGCTCCTGGCATCGTTTTCGACGCTCGGAGTGCCTCCAGCGACCGCCGTCGTCGCCGCGGCCATCGCCAAAGTCGCGATGCGCCACGCCATCGTCGCCAGTTCTATGCACGTCTGTCGTGCTTTGGTCCGTCCAAGAACCCGGAGACCAAGAAAACCAGCCCGATCGGAACAGACACTCCCATCCACACACACAGATCGAGAGAGATGGAGAGAGAGATTGAAACTGAGAGAGATGGAGAGAGAGATTGAAACTGAGAGAGATGGAGAGAGGCTGTGTGTGCGGGACGGGATTCTTGGCGTAGCTTCACAACGCGTTCACAACGCACGGTGCGGCGGACACGTGCGCGCCTGGCGCATGGTGAGAAGGCACAGGTCGCGACGGTCGAAGGAAAGGACGGTTCCCTCCGCCTGTCCGCCTCCCAACCGCCACCGCCGCATCGGCACGTCCACCTTCTCCACCCAGAGTTTCTTCTCCCTCTTCGAGAAGAAACTCCCTTGGTCGTCTTCGGGGTGCGTTTCTTCTCCTTCGTGGGTTCGATTGGTTCCCATCCGGGACTGCGAGGTGGGTTTGATTGGAACAGACCGAGGATCGATCCGGTTTCGAACCCGGATTCGTCTTCCTTTCGAAAGGGAAGTGGCGGCGCCTACGTCTCGTGTGGCTTTCCACGTACGATGTGGCGCAGCTATGGCGGATCGCACGCGCGTCTTGCGGCGCCAGAAGGCGCGAGAAGGCCGCGTGGGAGGTGCAGAAGCACGCAGAACGATCGAATGCAGGACACGGAAGTGATCGTGAGGTGCGTGGGAAGAGAACGGGTGCAGGAAAAGGACGGTGCTGCGAGAACAACCACACCCAACGAAACGATGCAAAAGACACGTCGTGCACGTCCGTGGACCGAAGGACTGACCGATGGACGGCACGACGAAACGATGGAATCACGCAGGATCGAAGAGTGCCTGGCACTCGAAGCGAAGATGCAGAAACACGTCCCGCCCTTGGCTGCCATCAATCCCATCAATCCGGCCTTGAACAAGAACAAGGAACAAGACAAGGAAGACAGTGGATTGGATGCAAGCAAACTGTGGAGACAAACCAGAGAATTCTGGGACAGAATCTTCTACGGAGATGCGTTCCCACCGGTCGGAGGTGCCGTTCTCTCCTACGCTAGACTGCTGGAGCTGCTGCATCAAAAAAGGGTCAAGAGGTTGTATCTGATGGCGGATGGAACGGAAGCCATCGTGGAAGTGCCTGTCCAAGGCTTCACATCCGATCCCAATTCACTTGAAATCTGGTACCCGGAGAACAACACCCTCCAGTACAAACCCGGTAAGAGGCTGCCCAAAGAACCGTTGATGTTTGCCAACGAACTGCCCGAAAACATGATGGAAAAGAGCAGGTACTATTGCCCGCTTCCAGGAGATATCTGGGAAGATCCTTACTTTCTGCACTTGATCAAAAGAAACATGCCGCAACGCGCATGGACCGGTGACGTGCGGAAGGAATACCGTCTGCAGGAGAACCAGTGCCACCTAGAACTGATGGTTGTGGATCCCAACAATGCGTATGCCACTGCAAACACCATTGCTGAAGCGGTTGCACCTGCCGTGATTCTTCTGCTACTCAGAGGAGTCATCAAGCTTTCGGACAAGTTTAGAAAAAAGAAGAAGAGGAAAGATCCACTGCAAGCCATAGCTGAGGAGTTTGCCAAACCTAGAGCACGGGAATACAACACAGAAAAGGCTGCACAAGATGAGCTTGACAATCTGAGTGAGGAGGAGAAAGAGGCGCTCGAGAAGAAAAAGAACTTTACCAGTGGTTTGATGGGCAGGGGGAAGACTGGGGTGACATTCGAAGATGTGGCAGGGGTGGACCACATCGTGAGCGAAATGAAAGAAATCATCCGGATGATGATGTTGGACCCACAGTATCGTGGTGTTGGCGCAAAAATGCCAAAAGGAATTCTTCTGTGTGGTCCACCAGGAACTGGCAAAACGTACTTGGCAAGGGCACTAGCTGGAGAAGCTGGCGTTCCGTTCTATTCGGCCAATGGCGCCGAGTTTGTCGAAATGTTTGTTGGAGTTGCTGCAGCACGTATCCGAAACCTTTTCACAACTGCTAGGAAAAATGCACCAGCCATCATATTCATTGATGAAATCGATGCGATTGGAAAAGCTCGACAAAGCAATGCCGGTGATGGTGGCACACAAGAGCGTGAGCAAGGCCTCCTCCAGATGTTAGTAGAAATGGATGGATTCGTGACTTCCAAAGAACCTGTACTCGTTATTGCAGCCACCAATCGCCCAGAGGTGCTAGATGAAGCACTGGTGCGTCCAGGTCGACTGGACAAGAGGATTTTCATGGGGCTTCCGGATGAGGAGTCTCGCTTTCGGATACTACGAGTACATGCCCATGAGAAGAAGATTCCCCACGACAACGACGATGAGCTGCTGCAGGAGGTAGCAAGACGTACAGATGGATACAGTGGTGCAGCTTTAGCAAATCTCTTAAATGAAGCTGCAATTCTGATGGTGCGGAAAGAGGTGGACCAGATTGACCTTAGGATCATCCAGGAGTGCATGGACAAACAAATGACTGGGTTATCCGTGCGGAGGCTGAAGAGAACTCCTGGGAAAGAGAGGGTAGCAATGGCGGAAGTTTGCAGAGCCATTGTGTCATCCAGGACACCAGGGCTCCCTGATGTGGCAACCGTAAGTGTTGCCCCAAGGGGTTTCAGTCTTAGTCGTACTTCGTTCAAGATTCTCAGGGGGGGCGATGCACGGATGAATCTACTGAACCTTGCGTATGCGAGGGAGGAAGATGGTGGAGGCGGGCTAGGATATGCTGGAAGGGGCATCTACAACTTTGTCAAGCAATTGATGACACCCTTGTATGCTGCAAGATGTGGGGAGGAAGTCTTTTACGGGAGAAACGGTGTGACACTTTCATCTTCCACAGAGCTGACTAGGGCAAGTGTGATTGCAGATTGGCTCGTGAAGTACAGTCTGCTGCACCCGGAAGATCTGAAGCGTCCTCCTTTGAAAATTTGGCACGCCATGGCTGGCAAGAACCGTGAATTGGGGGAGAAATCTAAACCATTTGATGTTGTTTTTGAACAAAGGGCCATTGCAATTCAAAACGAAGCAAAGATGCGAGCAAAGCAGATCATCTTGGCTCATAAAGATGCCGTTCGGGTGGCAGTGGAGGAGCTGTTAGACGAGAATAATGAGTTGGAAGAGATAACAGGGGAACGTTTAGAAGAGATCATTGCCATGTATCCTCCACTGGATCTTCCGCCTCCCACGTTATCGGTACCCAGTGAACATGCGCAAGTGACCGTGGGCAAAGTCCAAGCTGAAGGGGGTAAGGGACGTGTTCTAACTGCGGCCTTCAAAAGCTTGCGAATTGCACCGCATGGGGCAGGTGCAAAACATCAGCCCCTGGCCCGAGACAGGCAAGGAGTTGGGCATGTTGGATTTGCCTCAGTCAGTGCCCAGGGAACTGGACGCTTTGAATTAAAATACTGCCCGCGAACAAATAAAGGACGTGTGGGGCACATAAGTTTTGGCGCTCCCTCTGCAATAGCGCCGTTTACCTACCAGGGCGTGGACATGTTGAGAAATATTGGCATGGACTTTGCACAGGAGGGTGCTGCAGACAGGGAGACTATTGAAGGTGTGGGTCAGGGCAGAAGGGCAGGGGAGAGCCAGATAGTACGGGGCAGGGTTGACACCTTACAGGAGGAGATTGAGGAGCTTGCAAGGGCGTTGCGACAAGTGAAGGATCCGGCTCTGAAAAGGCCTCCAATGGAAGACGAGAGGGTATTGGCAGTGAAGGAGTACAGTGAATCAGAAAACGGGGCTCCCTTCCCTCCTGCTCCTATGGTCCCAGAGTACAGAGGAAATCTTTTGCAGGATTGGATCACCAGGAAAGGCGTGAATGCATCCCCGAATCCAAGCGCATCTAGGAATTCAGTGGAGAAAGTTCGTACACGGTGAAGGAAATTGTGGGAGACTTTGAAGAATAGTTGGAGGGGGCTTTATTCATGCTATAGTTGCCATGTAATGCACACTTTCGGCAACGCTCATCTCTCAATAACCCTGGACAATGTAGAATTCTTGCCTTTTTTTGCTAGATACCCATGTGGCACAGTGTGCAAGGCGTGCCATACGATAGCATCCCCGATTACCCCCTTGCAGCTTGTGTACCCTTTGGCAAAGTGCAAAGAAACGGAAGGAATACTTATGTGCACAACGAGCTCTTGTGCTTTCTATTGGCTGAGGCCACGTTCTACGCCAACAGATCCTCTGCAAGTATCCACCTACAATCTAATGTGTGTCAGGTTGTCGAAAATTCTCCTTCCTTTCGAGAGACTTCAGCCAGGTCCACCTTCTGCATCCGTACAGTGCCGAGTAGGGCTTCTGGCAGCGTGTCTTCCTCTTTACCTTCTAGCACGATGGCAAGGTCACACACCACCCCTTTCATGGCACCCACCAGGAGACTGCATGTTCTCTGTGCCACTCGGTTGGTCGCGATGTTCACATCCACTTCGACATAATTTTTCCCAAAGTGATAGGTCTGCAGCAGCCTACATCCAATGAGGGTGGGCGTGGATCTCACAGCTTTCCGCACCAGCCAAGGACCTTCCACTGCCGTAGGGATGAGTTTAAAAGTACGGTTCCTGTGTTCATCTGTTCCGTCCAAGAAGCCCTGCAGTACCCTCGCGAAAGGGGTGTCTCCTTCAAGAACTTCTTCCCGCTTGTGTTCTGGCAACACCCAGTAGAACACCAGCGCATAGCAGGGCGGTACCATGAGGTACAGCACAAAATGGAAGGGTGCATCGGATGTATGCACCCAGCTGTCTTCTTGCGCACATATGTGTTCTTTGTGTTTTCGATTGATAAGGTCCACCGCACCCAGCTCAAAAATCGATTCTGTGGAGTCCACTGGAACTTTGATGTGATCATCCAAATAGTTGGCTCCTCTGATTTTGTAGAGGAGGTCGGATTCACACCAATGTTTCCTGGAGATGGGGCATGGCGGATGCCTGATCTTCCGGTTGGTCTTCCACCCCGCAGCGGTGTGGTGTTGGTGTACGATGGAGCTGGACACGTTCCTTCTCCGCAGCAGCACTTCTTTCCCTTCCACATGAATTTCTTCCAATCCTTCTCCAGGATCCGGCACCCTGACGTCTTCTTCGGCCGCAGGTGCTTGGCTCCAGGTGGGTCCAGGTTGTTCTTGGTCGCTGTCCGAGCTATCCTCGTGGCCTTCTTCCCTCCAACCGCGAGGATCTGGACCCAGGTCTTTCGGCATCGTGTCTTCGACGTCCCAATGCGCCAAATCCCAAGGTGCTTGCTCGCATGCATCGAAGTACACTTCGCTTGCGTTCGTGCTGCGGAGGCCACAGCACAACCACTTGCGCAACCAACGCTTGACTTTCTGCCGACGCAGCTTCCTGCCGGTGCGCTTCGGCATGTCGAAGCCGTCCCACGTGCTCCTGGATCGTCTGGGAACCTCTTCGGAGCTCGTGGAGGACGCAGAAGACGGCGATGGCGGCGATTCTGCGCCGTCATCTGCCGCGTCGTGCGGCCAACCGCGTCCTGCCTCCGTCGAAAGCTTCGCGTACCGCATCCTCGTGGACCTTGTCGACCAAATCGAGGTCGCTGCGTGCGATGGAAGCGTCCAAATCGCACGAAACGCAGCCGAAAAGCCGCGCACGAAGCGGAGATGCGACGCGCGCGTGCGCCACGCCGACGTCGTCCACGTGAATCGACCACACGTTTTCCTTTCAAAGGAACCGCGAACCCGGTTGGTTTCCCAATCGAAAGGGATTCGAACCCGGATCGATTCCCTTTCGATCGGAACGAAAGCGCCCAACGGTTCGAGTGGAAGATTCTCCCTTTCGATCGGGAGGGGTTTTCCTTTCGAATTTCC
Organism: Picocystis salinarum; assembly: GCA_038048775.1. Lineage (NCBI taxonomy): Eukaryota > Viridiplantae > Chlorophyta > Picocystophyceae > Picocystales > Picocystaceae > Picocystis > Picocystis salinarum. The sequence goes on along the minus strand of JBBULP010000588.1, from coordinate 64,381 downwards.
TTCTGAAAGGGAAGGGAGAACCCATCTGGGGACGTCACGAACACCGAGGCACGTACCTCGTGCCATCACGAACACCACCAAGTGCGAACTACGGTGTGGATCCACACGTGGTGCAACGCTTGCATGCCACGCGTGAAGGAGATGCAGTGGACCTCGCACGAGACAAACGAAGAGGCGAACGAAACGCAACGAACGGGCAAGTGCCCTAGAAAACAAGCGCCGATGCCTCGCCGTGCAAACGGTCTCCCCGGACGTACACCACTGCAAAGACAAGGTGTGCATTGAAACCAAAGGTGCGGAAGCGATCCCTTCCTTGGGCGCATCCGTGCGAAAGTCCACTCGCGAAGTACCGCGGCATTCGTTGCTCCAAGATACAATGATCATCGACATGAAGGAAAAGAGATCGAGAGCAAAAGTTCATGTGAAAGATATCACACACTTTTCGAAATACGCGTGGCTATCACACAAACGAATCGAGCCTTAGACGACATCATCAACCTTTGCTACGGTTTCTCCTAGCCAAGATCACTTAACGCGTGTGAGATTCTCAAGTATGTCACTAATCTATCCCCTTTGTCATGATCATGAATCATGGTAATGATGTCCATTGCACTAATACGAAACTTGCTTTTGACACAATGTGCGCCGTTGTCTATTTCAGCCTTTGATACCTTCATTCTAGTGGTCCCCTCCCGAAGTGTTGGTCTTTCGTAGAATTTTGTTATGTGTAGGGGCCTTTATTGACACGAGATCGTCTAAGTGACGCAATGTGTTTGGTATGGATCTACGCATCCCCACGCATTGTGCAAAGTATGAGAGAAATGATGACGTTCTAAAGGGCGACGAGCACGATAAAGACGCCAATGCAAAGCCTCTCTCGTAACGACTCTTTCGTCCATGAAAATTCAGGGTTTGCAAGCTTTGGAAAGGAAGTTTGCATTCACCACCTCGACCACAATAAAAGGCTATACGAAGAACAACCGATGCCAATATAGTTTTCAAAAAGTATTAGATTAGCACCATAATCCAAACAACGTATGATTCAAGCATCGGAGGTATGGGCGGATCGATTCGTTAGCACTCTCACATATGCGCGTTTAGTCACCATACACATAGAGTGGGAGGCGTCGCATAAGCTTGTTGCGAGATGTAGCTTAACTTGTGAATGTGGGGCAATGGCATTACAAAAAGGCTCCCATGATCTTATCCGTGTTATACGCCGGCTAACGATACCATGAGCGTGCGAATGAAGGAACAAATAGCTGATCATGGGCTATCGAGGTTCGCCTTCCCTACCACGCATAGCACGAGGTGTATCCAAGCACATGCACCACAACACGATATACTTCTTGAGATTGAGTATAGGTGAACAATGGGTTCTATGAACACAAAATCAGTATGGTGATTGTTATAAAGTGGATGATCTAGCTCTGGTTTTGTGGAAAAAGACGCCGAATGGACATTCTATCCTTGCATGAGAGATTTGCAAAAATCTTGAGGACAATATTACAAACACAGCCCTTGACATGTACAAGCTGACAGTAGACATGTGTTCCTGGATTGATTACCCTGTCTAACACAACTATTGAGCAGTTGCAAATCAACAAAAAAAACAAATTCTACACAAGGATGAGAAGCTTCAAACTTGCTGCTCTTGCTTGGATCTACAGACTGCAAGCATGCAGAAGCTTCCCCCAACCAACCATAAAGGTTGAATCATTGAATGCTGCAGCAAGCCTGCGGTTGCATGGGAGGAACTGACTTGCTCTTATCTGAAGAATCCGTGGACATACCACTATACACACTACCACCAGTCCCCTGACCACTGTTCTCGCTATTGTAGTTGCTTCCTCCGACTCCACCAACCGAATACCTTTTCTTTCTGGTCTTATCACTCCGATTGATGTCCACCAGCACCAGCGTGATATCGTCCGGGTGGTAGCCGGTGTAACGACGTGCTTCAAAGGCTTCATCTGTGATGGATTTGCAAGCCACAAGCGGATCTCGTGGATACCAACAGTCCAAAGCTTTACGGTTTGACATGATGTCCCAAATACCATCTGAAGCAATCATAATGCGCCCCTTCTCTCCAGGTGCAAGCTTCTGATCAATGATCTCTGGCTCAGCGGTTACACATCGTGCTGCCCCCTTGTCTCCAATGGTCCTTGACACAGCCAAGCTAGACGCCATACTTGTAGAAAAGATGCGCTTGCACCCAGACATGCCAGTGTTAGGATCTACAAATTTTCCAATAAAAGATCGCTGAGCAATCTGCGCAATGTCAAAGATTGTGTACTGATCTTCCCCATGTGTGCTCGTCTCAGGTGTGACGTCTGGAGATTGACGGAAAGCCCCTCTGTCCAACTGGTCTGGAACAATGCGGAACGTGTTTAGGTTGACCGTCCTCTGCTTTGTTGGATCCTTTTTGGGCGAGCTTCCCTCCTTAGGCAACCCTTGCATCTGGAGTAGCTCTTCTCGTTTAAACGCCCGCATTCGAATGGCTTCTTGTTCATTGGTCGGGTTGTGATCGATGGATAGCGGATCGACTTTTTTCCCTTCCCTCAATAGTAGCGACCGAGAGTCGCCAGCCCAGGCGCATTTCATGTGCACCCAACCTTCCTCGTCCAACTTCAGCAGCACCAGTGTGGCAGTGGTGCCATCTGGCACTCGAGATTTGATCCGGTTGTCCATTTCAACGAATGTTTGCTTCAGAGCTTGGTTCAGCAGGGGATCCCACGGTCCTGGATTCTGTTCCACGTTGTCTTCAACCGGCGTCTCTTGGGTCTTTTCATCTGCAGGTTCAGCAGTCTTCTCCTGTTGGGTCTTGAGTCCAGCCAAGCTCTGCTTGACTTGCTCCAGCAGCACGTTGGCACACACCGTGGACGCCGTGGCACCTCCGTGTCCATCGTAGACCGCGAACGCAGCATCTGCGACCCCGTCGATGGCACAAGCGTGCGCCACGTATCGGTCCTCGTCCTTCACCGTCGGCACTTGGGCCACCGCCCACCTCGCGCTGCAGCACGTGCCCAGCATCCCGTCGACCACGCCGCACTCTTTGCGAGGCGCAGGTCGACGTGGGGATGGCGGCTTGGCGTCCATGGCCATCGCCATCGTGCTTCGAAGCGCGCGCGACGAAAAAGTGCGCGTCGCACGCGTCGATGAGGACGTGGCAACTCAGCAACCCTCGATGGACCGTATGCCGCAGAGGAGACGTGAACGGTAGGTAAGCAGTCCTCGACGGCGATGGGGCAGACCACGGCCTCGGTAGGGCACACGTGCGGCGAAGAATCGACGGTGGAGATCGAGGATGGACGGGATCGAACGGTCGAGAGCGAAGGAGGGTTGCGAACGGGGCGCTGCATCGTCCGATGACAAGGAGGGGCGCATCGGACGGTGCAGAAGGCGGAAGGGTGGATCGGGTCGAGGCACGTGGCACAGGGGTGGATCGAGGCAGACCCACATGCCATCCCACGAGTCGTGTGTCCAACAGCTGTTGGTGGAGCGAAAACGGCACCAATGTGCGAAGTGAATCATCTCAGCATCTCCTCCACACAGATCCAATCCGTACTAGCAGCACTGTTGGGATGAACGCCAATGATGCAGTCGTTTTTTGGATAGGACTCTTCTGCAGTCAACTTGATGATGCAGGAGAAGTATCCTGCCTCCTTGGCCCCTATGGCACGATCGATCTCGACATTCAGCTTGCACAGTTGCTGGATGGGTCTCGCTTCTGCATGGAAGTCTGCGTAGCTTGCCAAAACTTCGAACTCCTCCGCTGTCAGACAATTCTGCATCCAACTGGAAGCTGGGTGTTGAAGCTCCTCCAGCAGTGGTGTTGGTCGAGATTCAAGCACCGATTTCCGCTGTTTCAGGGCTTTGTCCCAATCCTCGTACTCCCGCCAACTCTCCGAAAAGGACGAACCCCCCTTCAGGCTATACTTCAACTTTCCTACACAACAGGGCGACACAACGAATGCAGCCAAGTTTCGGACTGCTTTCCTCAAAGCATGGTCGGTGGCGTTACCACATGCATGCAAGGCCAAACCAATGTCGAACACGTCATCGTATCTTTCAATCATTCCCACCCTACCTAGAACGTTCTTGATCCCTGCCTCCCTAGCTTTCGCCTCCAACAGTTCGATGGATTTTTTCTTCATGTCCACAGCAACAAATTGATGGTTGGGGAACAGGTAAGCCAGCGGAAGTGTCATGTTACCAGACCCACATCCAAAATCTACAATTCGTAGTCCAGACCTCCCTGAAGTGAGTTTATCCAGGATCTTGGCAAATCCTTCTGTTTGTTCTCGTTTTCTTCTGGACCTGATTGTCTCGCCTCCGCCTTCCGCACCTAGTCCACCTCCGAATTGCGGATCGCAGGCGGCTGGCAGAGTGCTCCAATCCACGCGAGTCTTGTTGGGATCTACGCCAAGTTTCATGGGATCTGCATAGGCATTTGCTGCATGAACGCCTCCAGGTGGTTTGATTTTCTCGACCACGCTTTCCACTTGCTCCCAATGCCTACATATCCTCCTCTTTCTCTGTCGACGGTTGTGCTCTTGCTGCATTTGCAAGGCCATGTTTTGTGCTTCCTGGCGTTTCACTTCCTCTTCGGTGGGAGGCCTTTCCGGTGGCTTGACAGCCATTTCCACGACCACCTGGCTCATGCCACGAGGGCTGGGCAGCTCCAACTTCCCATGGAGTTCTTGGTAGGCCTTTCCAGCATCTGTTTCGTTCGAAAATCGCACATGTGCGTGTCCATGGTGCAGTTTTCCAAGGTCCCTCCGCCGCCTCCTGTGTCTACCCGTTCCGAATTGGGCCACTCTCACCGCCTCCACGCGGCCGTGCGCCTCACATGCTTCTCGTATGGCCTTGCTCACGACCTCTGGACACACGTCCCACGGCAAATTGCCGAGGAAAAGCGCGTCGGACGCCATCGACGAACGATGCGACGCGCCTCGCTCACAGCCACGTGCACCTGCACTTAACTCTGCACGTAACTTCCGAACGCTTTGCAAGACGAGTTAGGAAGAGGAACAACAGTGGCAGGTCGACTTGCAAAGTCGTGCAAGCGTCGCTTTTCGCGGCGTCCCAAGGTTGGGCTTGAAAGAGGAAACTTCTGCAGCACGATTTCGTTGCGAGGATACACATGCTTGCGGGAGATTTTGCCACAAGCATGGCACTGAGCTACCTTGGGAGGGACACAACATGATTCTCGTGCTTGAACGGTTTGGAAGCAATGGAACCCTTGGACCATTCGAGGGAAAAGTTCCCAGAAATTTGGCATTGATCGTGGTCGCACACTCTTTGCTTCTTGCGGGACGATGTTATAGTGCTCTTTGATGAACTTTGACACTCAAATTGCACTCTTTCCGATTTACAAATCCAACGTGTTCCTCGCCAAGTGCACACGATTTGGTCTTGATCTCCACAAAGGTTACTTGTTCGTTCGCTTGCACAGACCATCAAAGCTTCGAGCACGATGATCCAACAATTTGAACTTTTTTCTTTCAAAATCTTGGCAAAGCGCAAGATTTCTTGTGGAAGACCCACGTGTAAGGATTGGATCCCTCCTACGCATGATGACTTCACGTGAATCAAGGAGTTCCCCAGCGCACTACCGTTTTCTCCTCATGCCCCATCCATATGTTATTGAGGAAATCTTGTTTTTGTGGAGGAGGACGGAACGATGCGATCCTCTCGTCTTGGCGAGCGTCGGGAGAAGCAATTCGGGACCGATTGCGACGGACCGCCATCCGTCTGTGCTTTTTCCTCCATCGTTCCTTTGCTTTTGCCACGTAGTTGAAGCACGTGAAGATGCGCGCGTCTTCCTTCGCTCCCTTGCGCACCTCCATCCATCCCAGCCAAGCGAGAAGAAACTCCCTCCCACGCTTAACTCGAATGTTTCGTCGCCCTTCCCCTCCATACCCGTAGGTCCGTCCGGCTTAACTCGAGGTTAACCCTTGGCGGCTCGTCCTGGTGCACTTCGACGACGATGGAAACGGCGATGGCGACGCGACGTGCGCCATTTTCGCGCGTTTGCGCGTTTCGAGGCGCGTTTCGGAGCGGATGGAGGCACGTGGAAGGTGCATCGACACGCAAGGAAGCCTCCTGCGCGCGCACGGGCACCCTGCGTGCGGGATGGCGGCGCCAGGCCTCGTCCATCGGCGGTTCCTACGAGGAATCGCCGGATGCGCCATCTGTGTTCCCGCGCATCAAAGAGAGGAATCCGTATCGATTGCTAGGTGTGTCGAGAGACGCTTCGTTCGACGAGATCCGCGACGCCAAAGACTTCCTGGTGGCGCAGCACCGTGGACATGAACGAAGCGTCGAAGCCATCGAAGTGGCCTACGACAAAATCATCGAGCAGAAGCTGAAGATTCGGAACAAGTTCGGGATGAAATCCACGAAAAAAGAGAAAAAAGATGGCCAATTCGAAGCCAAGAACCTCGTGGAGAAAATCAAGATGAGCCTGGAAGTAGTGGTGGCCAAGGAAGTCATTGTCAAAAGAGCGGCCATCTTCTTAGCCTTGGCGGCATGGAGTGTGGTGCAGCAAGGTGTCAATGGACCCGCTTTTCAGGTGGCAGTGGGTTTCATCGGGGCTGCATATCTTATCAATGATAAAAGGCAAAAGAGATTAGGAGGAGAAGAAGCCAAGAGCACCAACACGGCCCTGGGATCAGCGGGTATGGCGCTCATCGGACTGGTAGTAGGCTGGCTGCTAGGATCCATCATCCAATCAAGGGTCCCTCTTTTTGCAGAAACAGTGCTGCCACAAACCGTGGCTGCAATCTTCGGGTACATTGGGTTGTTTGTCGTCACGACCTTCTTTAAGTAGAGAAGTTGCTGATGGGGACTGGGTTAATAAAGTTGGCAAAAATGATTCGAATGCTCACCTGTCCAAATAGCAATGTCCATAATTGCTTCACTTTGCAAAGTGGCAAGGTTGATCTGCACTACACAAATGTCATTCCACCAACATTCAAAGCATGGTTATTTCAAAACTGAGCCCCAGCAGCAGTCCATGCTGGTTTGCATACTCACGCAGCCAAGGATGCTGCGACTTAAGTCCACTTCACCACTTTGCTGAACGAGATGCAAATCGAACCATTTGCTCCTTCAGGAAAGGCATTGAGTCCAGTGCCGACATACCGAAAAGCCTTGCTGTGGCCATCACATTCCCGTTCGCTGCAAAAAGAGCTTTCAAGCCTTCAACCGTGGCTGTCATGGCAACATTAGCAGCACGACGACGACGCGCATACTCCTGCAGCAAACGCTGCCCACCTATGTCCTCTCCCCCTTCCCCAGCTTTTACCATTAGATCAAGCAGTAATTCTACGTCGCCGAAGCCCATGTTCACCCCTTGCCCTGCGAGGGGATGCATGACATGTGCCGCATCGCCAGCAAGTGCAAGGCGTGGTAGGGTGTACCTTGTGCTTTGACCAACCTTGAGGGGAAAAGATTTTGGTCGCGAGACTAGTGAAGTTGCCCACGGAAAAGCTCCCCGTTTTTCATTCTCATGTGTAAAGTTAGAGTTTTCCTCTGGACTATCATTCATACCACTGCCTGCAGACTCAGTGTTCGATTTCATCGAGTCATCTTCTTCACCTTGATTTGTTTTGCTGTGAACTTCCCCACCTTCTTTTGGTCTTTTGCCACGCCACTGTTTTCCCAGTAGACGCAACAATTGAGAAGGTGGTTCATAAAACTTCTCAGTGTGCAAGGCCTCGTTTACACGGGCAAGCACTTCTTCGTCAGCGGAAGCTTCAAGGTTTCTAGCTTCCTCCTCCCCAATGCTCCACACAATGCAGCTGTACCCGTCCCTCATGGGTAGTACTGCAATAGGTCCGGACGGGAGGAATCTTTGCCAAGTGCTGTGATGGACCCCTTGGGCATTCACAACGCAGCAGACTGCACGCTGACCATGCGAATAGGACCGTAACGTAAGTCCACACATCTCTCTTACCCTTGAGTTGGCACCATCAGCTGCCACGACCAATCTGGCACGCAGTTGTTCCCCTGAATCGAGATGCACAGTGGCCATGGCATCTCCAACATTCTCTACACCGCCGTTTTTGGGCAGTTGAACACTGAGCACTTCATCTTTCCATATCCAATCCACTTTTGCCCCACCTTGCGCATCTTTGGCTGCTTCCTGCAAGGCTTTTGTGATCATGTCCACTTCGATCACACACCCTTTGGCATCCAATTGCACTTGGGCTCCAGGTTTGCAGGCATCAGCCACGCGCATGGACTGGAAGGCAGGTCTCTGTTCCACTCCCATCTTATTCCAGGCTCCTGTTCTTCTGAGCCACGCTTCGGAAGCAGGAGAGAGCGCCACAACCCTTTGCGACGGTGTTGCAGTTGGCATTGGAGGCACTTTGCCTACCACCAGTGCCGCCTGCATCCCTTTGCACCTGGCTTCTCGGGCCATGGATGCGGCCAAGGCACGTCCTACGAGACCACCTCCCACCACCACTACGTCCAAGAGCTTCCCAGCGCCTCCAGAAGACATCTTGTGCGCCTGGAAGCTGTCGGTGGCAGTGCTCGTGAAGATGACAATGGACACAACGTGGATCCACCTCACGTCCAGGAGCGAATCGACGCGAATATTCGCAAGCGGATGCCAACTTTGGTGTAGGAACAGTGTCTAGTTGGCGAGACCACGAGCAAATGCATGGACCTACAAGGACTACTTCGACGGTGCCACGTTCGTTGACATTCGTCTTCTCGATGGAAGCCGATCTCCTGCCGAGGTAGAGACGAAAGTCGGACGTATGCGAAAGAGTGGATGAGTAGGAGCTTGGAGGGACACTAGTACGAGAACGAAATACAAATGTCACCAATAAGGTACACTTTATGTGCCATGTATGAAGTATGCTTGAGTTCTTTCAATGCATAAGCTTTTCATCTTAAGTGCTCGGGGTGTGCGAGGATGAATGGATCGGAGTGTCTTATCCTAGAACGTGTTAGCGCAACCATAGCCAAGCAAACAAATGACACGTGGCGTTTTAAGAGCAGGTCCAAGTTGTACAAGTGATGCCTGTCAAAGATTTCACTCTATCCTACAGTTGGTCGAATGGTCTGCCTTCATTCATGAAGGAGCTTAGCATGCTTGTATAACATATTGAGGGAGGTAGATGGTGGTAGAAACAATTCTCCCTTTGTGCTTCTTCCTTTTGCACCTTCACAATAAAAGCCCTTGCCTAGATTGGTTCGTAGTTGTAGGAAAGCTCAAAGGGAATAAAGATCTTCTGAAAATCAAATACAATCACCCCCCTTTTCGCGTTCTTGCAATGGTACATACAAGGTGAAATGTGCACGTAGTATCTTGCAACTTTCATGAGAGCGAGACTTCATACCTTCTTGCGATGCGGCTTGATTCAAAATGCGGGTACGTTGAAAACTTATCCATTGACTTTCCACGCTAGAGCAGGAGGTTGTTCTTGCAATGCATTGAGCATGCAAGTAAATGTAAGGTCATCTCGCTAGTACTTTGGCCCCGAGTAGTTCCCATAGACGTTCGACGAGTTGTTGCTATGCTCTTCATGTGCTTGTGCTCCTCACATCCCAAGGGGTTCCTCGCTTGCGCTGGATTAGAGCACAGGCTTGCATCCACATGCATGTGCACAACGGAAGGCGTGGGAACGCACCCCCTTCGTGTTCTTGACGATACCAAGCCACCTTCGTGGATCCGAGATGTCCTTCTTTGGAACAAATGCACCTAGGTTGTCCTGTACGAAGACCAGCGGGTGAACTCATGCAGGGTTGGGGCGACCCCAAGACGTCACAACATGGAGTCATGAACGACCCGCGGTTGTTGTGTTCCCAGCCATGGCGCACAGCGGCCTCGAAGCCAGAACGAGTCCGAATGGACGAGAAGCTGCATCCGGCTGTGCGATGGAAAGTTTCGTCCCTGAGTCCCACAAAGTCGAGTCTGATTTGGGCGTTCTTCGGCGGTTCCTTCGCCTTCATCATCCTCTCCAAGTGGCTGCAGCGTCCCCAAGAATACAAGGATGCAGACGCAAAGAAGATGTATCTGAAACTACCGCAATTCGGAGAATTCGACGTCGAAATCAAGAGCAATCGATTGGAGTCGTATCCCAACGGATCGGAATGGGCGTATGTAGTCAGCGTAATCCAGGACGATCCAGAGACAAATGAACTGGCAGTCGGAGTTTGTACATTGCTGAAGAACATCGAACGCAAAAGACCTTCCGGAAAGCACTTCGTGGCAATGATACCTCCAGATAAAGGTTTAGTGCCGCAACGTAGTATCGAAATCATGCAGGGCTGTCGGGTGGAAACCTTGGAAATGCCATTTCCAGTGTCCATGGCAGATTTGGAGGATCCAGAGTACCGCCTTGCCTTGAACGATCGAGCCCAGGCAGGTATAGGCTTAAAAGAGTTTCACAAACTCAACGTTTGGAGGTTGACCCAGTTCAGAAGCGTTGCATTCATGGACATTGACCTCTACATGGTCAGGCTCATGGATAAGTTCTTTTCCAGCGCCTTCGAGTTTGTCTACACAGATGGCCCATATGCAAATCTGAATGGTGGTTTTTTCGTGGCAAAACCAGACTTACGCGTCTTTGAAGATATGATCGCTAAAATAAAGCAGAAAGGTGCATATAGGCAGGATACTGGTTGGTATGGCTCTCGAGCTCTGGGTAGAGCAAATGCCACACCTCAAGGGTTCTTGTACTGGTATTGGGCTGTGCTTCATGCAGATCGTTCTCACAAGCTGAACCGTTGCCTGTGGAATCGGCAGCTTATGAAAGGGAGCGGAAATCGAATATGCTCCCAAAAGCATGAGTTGAGTGAAACATTTATTTATCATTTTGTGGAGTGTCCGGGTCCAAGGAAATTTTCGGGCAGTGCTAGTATACCGCGAAAGCCTTTCCTTGCCAACTGGACAGAACTAGATGCATTGATAAGGATGATGCAAAACAACGAAATCAAGCCACCCTTGCAAGAAGAGTGCATTCATGCCCTGGGGGAGTACGTGTGGAGTCGTGAAAGTCCCATTGTGCAACGGAAGGATGGCCCGCCATATTTCCAGGGAATGATCCCCCCAAACTTTCCAGCACCACCCAAGGGCACCAGGTAAATGCGCAAACACAAACAAATAAAAGGTAGCTACGGAAGCATTCCTTTCCAGGCAGAACCTTGTGGCACATCACCTCCATCCCCAATCAAAGCTTCATAAGCAACATCTTTCAAACTGTAAAGGTCGCATTTGCTTTTTATTCTTGCTGCGCTGCCTCTGTTTAAATCAGTCTTGGCACATTCTTTCTCTAGCATGTTGTTCATGTTTCTCAGCCTGACCGATTCTCCCACAACGTCAACACCTCTGTTCTCTAGTAGTAAAATTCTCTTCATCAGAATCGATTTTGCTTTCTCATAAATCAACTTATCAGACATTGTCAGAATTTTTATTCGTTCGTAGGTCTCACTGTCGAGGTCCTCAATAGGCGGAGCCTTCTTGAGCGGTCGTCCTATCAGGTTTTTCAGGGTTCCAGACTTGGTATTGTACAGTCTCAAGTACATGAGCTCTTCCAAATCCCACCCAAGTGTGTATCTCATTACTACCAGGCACAAGTCAAACAAATCTGTAAGGATGATAACATCGATCTTCTGAATCTCGTGGTCTAAAAAATGGTGCAACTCGTTAGTCACAACGGACTCACCGGTTGATCTGGCAAGCCCAAGTTCCTGCGTCAGTATATCTGCCCCTTTCTTCTCAGCAACATACTTTCTTAACAGGGGATAACCATCCGGTTCCATCTTCATGGGATCTGATCTATGATACGGTTCATAGAAAAAGTAAAAATGCGATAGATAATTTGACATTGGTTCACGGAAAATTGTCACCAGCTTTGCACCAGGAATGGTATCTTGATACCATGACATCAACCTTGAGAAACCGGTAGCGCCAGTATAATTTCTAGCCAGCAACGTATTGAAGCAAAACTGCTCACGATTGAGTGGGAAATTGGCAACATGGTGCAAAACAATATCTGCTCTGCCAGTGTCTTCGAAATTCTCAACTGGTCCCTCACAGTGCAGTAGGTGCCGGCCTTCGGTGTAAAATTTGAGGCCATGCTTCATGCCATAGCGAAAGAGAATATTACCTAGTGTTGTTGATCCAGTCTTGTGAGTCTTCAGAAAGGCTATTTTATTTATTGGCGCAGATTTGACTTCTGTCAGTGCCAGATCCCTCTCTGTCGGGTGTTGTGGAAAAGCCTGAATGGCGTTCTGCAGAGATAGCTGTGGCCTTTCTTTATTTGTCAATACCAATTTATTGTACAGAGTCTCCAGAACAGAATTCCGTACTGGCAAATAGACCCCCAATGCGCAGAGGCACTCAGAGCGCAGTGGTGGGTCAAGATTACCCATGTAGTCATTCAATAAAAGATAACGAACTTCATCGGCAGTTACTTCATATGGTTTCGTGTATTTCCTGTTGAGACGGCCTGCGCCCTTTCCCGGGCAGGATATCATGTGGAGGAAGTTAGCTTCTTGGCACTGAACAGCCCAGCACTTTTGATTGCGAGTGCCCCAATGAATCTGCCTGTTCCAGTAGCACCTATCCAGTTCAAGGGACAATGCAGGCCTCCTAAAAGCCCAGTAGTAGTACAGGAAGCCTTGCAAAGTTCCAGATGCAAATCCTGTGGATCCTGTTCCGAACCAGCCAATCTGCTTGCGATAGGCCCCAGGTACCTTCAACAAATGCACCATGTCCATGTATGTAGACATCGATGGCTTAGCAACAAAAAAACCTCCATTGAACTTCTCGTAGTTTCCTTCGGAATAAGAAAACTTCTCTTTCAGTCTGAATAAACTATCAACATTCCGATTCACAAACTGGTCTGCGTCAAGCACTATGACAGAAGAAAACTGTGTCAAACGCCAGACGTTAAGCTTGTGGAATTCTTGGAAACCCACACCCGCTTCACCTGGTGAAGACAGATGCTGAACATACAAGGGATCTGTCTGATTGAGAAGTCCAATCGGGACTGGTAGTCCTGCTTGGACAACTTCAGCGCCACAATGTTCCAAAATAACTAGACTTTCTATTGGTACCAGTGATCTTTGTGCACTGACCAGAGCGACAAAGTGCTTGGCCCTTGTTCCAGTTCTGCGTGCACTTTCGAAGACAACACACGCTGCCTTTGCATAGGTGAGACTTGGCATGGCTTCTTGAAAGATTGGTACCACGAAGGCCCATCGGTGGCCGGGAACAAAGGGAAGGGTCCAGAAGGAAGGTTTCACCTTGAGCGTGTAATTGAATCCTGGGGCTTCCACCTCCACCTGCGAGTCAAATTCGAGTCTGGTCAGCATTGCCATCTTTTCGATTCCACCTTCCGCCTCTTTGCTTCCTTTCTTTCACATTCTACCTACCTCTTCCAATGCCATGTAGGTGAGCACCAAGACGACGAAGCAAGCTCCAATGAACGCGTAGATGGGTCCACTCAAGTCGACGTCCCAGAACGGACTGGGTGGATACCTCCGGCTATGCGTGGCTTTTCTGTGTCCGTTTTCCACGCCGTGTCCGTCCCTTCTCCATCCAGCATGAGAGAATTTGCTCCCATCTCCTGGTGTCATCACGATTGGATGGTGCACCGATCTGCGGTTCGAGCTTCCACCATTCAGGACGACACGCACTTGGTCCGTCGGCTGATCCTGTGTGATTGTGTTCAACCCCAATGTTCGTCTGGAACTCGCCATCCATGTCCGGGTTGGGACCACAGTCCAGCCTGGATTGAAACGACACACACCCAAGCAAGCTTCCTTCGTGTTTGAAACAGAGGGGATGGGTGACCCTGGCCACTGGTCCACAGAATCAAGCCCAAGTGTTCCCCTGTCCCCTTGTCGGGCGGTGCTTGCCACCACAAGCCAAGCCCATGCAGAAGCCACACGCACTTGAGGCTCCCAACACCACTGAAACGACCCCGCGTGACCGAGACACGAAAAAACAAGGACGACCCTCAGGACCCGACAGAGATGGGGAAAACGACACCCCTCTGGAACATGCTGCGGAGTAACAGAGGGGAGTCGACGGGTGGGGGTCGATTTCCCCTGGGGCGACCCCAGTGAGACGTCCGGTCCAGGGTCGCTGGGAAATGTCGTGAGTTTGGCAAGGAGGGTTTGGCGTTTTCGTTGGGTGCCAACGCACGTGCAAGCGAAGCATTTGCAGGTTCCACGCGGTGCTGCTGCTTGACAAGGAGGAGGAGGAGAAGGGTGAACCACCTGCACGTCCGTCGCTGAGAACGAAGCGTGCACGAGGAAGACAGCCGCAGAAAGAAGTTCCCGCCTCGTGAAATCGGAAAGAAAACGCTCGAAGAACGCGAGCACGCAGCCAGGAAAGCAAAGCTCGTGAGGAGAGCGTGGCAGAAAAGAGGAGGAAATGGAAGAGGAACTCAACGACTTGCAAAAGTTGGAACAGGATGCGACCACCGAGATCGAGAACATAAGGTGCGTTGAAGAAAAATGGAAGAAAAGAGAATGATGACAAGCCCCGATGAGACGATCCAAAGTGTATCAAAACAGATCGTCTTCGTAAGACGACTGGTCGCGAACAAAGCCGTTCCTGGAGCGGCTTTGCGTTGCATGCATTTACTGACCTGGATGTTTGTCTCTGTTTGAATCTGTTCGATGTTAGACTTGAGTTGGAACAAATTGGAGAAGTAGAAGACCAGGAAGAACGGTCTGCGCAGTTGAATAGAGTGGGTAGGAAGATTACAGAATGCAAGGGGTTGATTAGAGAGTTTGAGCGGGAGGCACGGGCAGAGGACATGGAACGGGACGAACTATCTGAGAGGAAGAGGAGGCTTGTGAAGAAGCTCAACCAGGTATTAACACGGAAAAAAGCAATGCAACAAGAGCTCAACGAGAGAGATAGCCTTTTTGCGCCAGTCGGCACAAGCGCCACCGCCACCACTGCTGCTGCCAGTGGTGCTGGAACATCTGCTGCTTTGGCCGCAGGATCCTCGGGAAATGGCACCCCAGCACTACAAGTCACCCCTGAAGAGGTATCCACTGCACAATTGATGGCAGAGGGCCGCTCACTCATGAAGGACGATGAAGACACATTGCTGCGGTCAAAGAAGCTTGTTGAAGAAACCGTCACGGTTGGTACAGAAACTGCTGTCACGGTTAAAAAACAAACTGAACAGATAGATAGGATTGTGACGGACTTGGATGAGATTCACTTCTCATTGAAAAAAGCCGGGGTGCTCATCCGGGACATAACACGTGCAATCGCCACGGACAAATGTATTATGGTTCTTATGATGTTGGTGGCCATTGGAGTGTTGGGGATCATCGTGTACAACATTGTCAAGACTGATGATTCCTCGGATAGCAACGCGGCTGGCCAAACCAGCAGTGTCGGACTGTCCAGCTGTCTGCTCTTAGTTATTTTTTTACTACAGGGGCTTTTGGTTTGAATAAAAAGAATCTTCTTGTGCAGGTGCAAACTCCACCTTGACTTCCCTTCAGGACTTCAACGTAATCTCTCTACTCACCTGCATTGCACCTTGCAGGGAAGCATGGGTTCCGGGGTTAGTGATGATGCTTCCCGTTTGGTGAGGTCCTATCCGTACTGGCAAGGCCCAATGGACCTCTTCAGGTTCCTCTGCATCGTTTTTGAGTACAGCAAACCTGAATCTCAACACCCATGAGTGTTGGATAAGATCAGTACAAAAGGAAGGTGTCACATACTTTGGCACAGTGAGCAAAATGTTCGTGACCACTGTGTCAACGGTAGACTCAGAGAGCTCGCAGTGCACCCTATGGAAGACTGCACTATCAGAAGACGTATACCCTGCAACCCACTCTCGAGATACCTCCTCTCTGCTTTCGAGAGTAACTGTCACACCGACACAGCGAACCTTTTCCTCGCTTCCAGAGATCACTTGGCGAGATGCCACACGGAAATCCAAGAAGCCTGCCAAGTTGTTTCCCAGGCAGATATCATGTTGTCCGGATGCGGATCGAGGGGGATGAATGGAAAACCGTGCAAATGGTGCTTCTCCCACACGCAAATTGTAAGACGGTTGCTTCTGTTCTTGAACCGAGAGTGTGTGCATAAGACCAGATACTGGGGAGTCGATTCGCCTGCTTCCGCTTCCATGCATGAGCGACCCCACCGATGGCAAACTCCCATAATGAACTCTCGGGTATGACTGCCCTGTCGGATTGCTTTGGGAGTGTGTCACGCCCACTGGATCTTCCACGCCATCGCCCATGTGTTCCCTTGCGAACATGGCGTTCACAACAGGTTCGTCGACATTGACAGCCACCTCTAAGCCCACGTCATATTGGACCCTGTCACTTCCATTCTGCAAAGAGAGGGATTCCATTCCTTCCTCGGCTCTCGGTTCATCCACTTTCAGCACAATCGGCATGTAGGCCACTGCAGTCACCACGTGTGACTCGTTCTCCTGCACGGTTGCGTGAGCATGGATGCTGTAGTAGTATTGGACCGTCCTGCCTCGAAACGAAGGTGGCAGTTTCTTCGGCAGGCGAAAGGACAAGTGATACGTGCATGCATTTCCTTGTTGCAGGAGCAGGTCTTCGTGTCTTTTCTCTGCTTTCCCTTCGAAGATGCTTCGGGTGGCACATCCGGATCCTCTTTCGAATCCTTTGTGGTTCCAGTACTTTCCTACCACCCAGGACGTGTCCACACGTTCCACACCAGCGACAACGATCTCCACGTGCTCAATCCTGTACGCACTTCCTGCAGTTCCGTTCCAACGCACCTGCACGTCTTCGGGTCAGTTCCGCCGTCCTGGACGCATCCACGTCGCGTCACGCGCCGCCTCCCACCTCCAACGCGGCGTGCACGTCTTCTCCTGGATCGTGCTTGGCCTTGGAGACGCGCAAACGCACGAGAGGCGCCATCCTCGTGCGCGAAACGTGCGCCAAACACGTCGAGATGGATCGCAAATGGGCGGTGCCATGGCCGAGGCCCTTCGGTTAACTTTCTACTTAACTTTCTACTTAACTTTACGCTTAACTGCGGCGACGGGGGGACGAGGACGACCCATCGACGACGGACGATGGATGGTGAGACGTGAGGCGCAGAACGCACGATGGAGGGACGTAGAAGCTGTTTCCTGGAAGAAAGAACGTTTCGAAGAGGAACGCAGGGTAGGGCACGCGCCCCATCCGTCGCACGTGGGGGTGGATGGATGCTTCCCGTGCATGAGGGAATGCATCCTATCTACCCTCCAAGCCACCACCAAAGGCTCTCGACATCCATCGGCACGTCCATGAAATCCATCGAAACTACATTGCAAAATCAGACCGACCATCCAACCCAAAAGAATCCTCGCTGAATTTGGGATAAACGAATGATAAAGAGGAACCCGATGTGCGTGGGATTTGACGCCAAACACGCGGCTGGAGGGGAACGGTTGGCATGCGTCCCACTCGTAGAGGGGACAAACGTGTTGCGCGTGGCATGCAAGGTAGAGTTCACGAGACGGGCTGGTGGCACAAAGACCCCCATGCGCGTATCTCGGTGCAAAGAACCATAACGAGGAGATGGTGCGGTCCATGAGACGTAGTCGAGAGCACGAGGCTCGTAACAGAAAGCTAATTGGTTTGTACAAACTGGCACCTTTCCTTTCAAGATAAAGTATTGCGTATTGCGCCCGACTGTGTAGATATGTTCGGCCCGTAAAATGTAGTATTCGCCATATGAATGGCGTCATTTGTTTCGAAGCCATTGTTGAGAAGGTTACGAGTTGTGTAGTGATAGGGTAAGCTCAAGTATTTTCGTCATTCGATCCATGGTATATCTTGAATAAATAGCGAAGGGCACACACACGAAGGTAAACCTTTCTTTTTGCTTGTATCTCCCAACTTTTGGGAAATAGGTAGACGCATCGATAAAAAGACTAAGTCTTGTTGTTTGTCCACTACATTGTGAGTGCTAGCGACATCTTCCCAAAGTGAAAGATTCTGGGGGGAGTCAATCCTACGTGACGCCTTTGTCGATATTGGTACTTACGAAGACGTTCATTACTCGTAAGTCTCCCTGACTTTTGTCGCCGTATAAATCCTTCTAAAAGTTGAAGTGACTTTAGGGATTTGAACCTTACCGAGAATGGTCGTGCTTCAATCCGAGCACACGATGCAATCTTTGCTTTTTCTTCACCAACCTCTCCTCACGTGAAGGTACTCAAGCACCTTCTTACATTTAGAGTATGTGCGTGCTTATTCTGCCATTCCCGTGTGTTTGTACACGTGTCTTTGCATCTTCATCTATACCACTACGAGTACTTGCATGAGTGAAGATGACATGCATTTTAGTCTGACCCAAAGTAGGATATCGTGGTCAAATGATGCGAAACAAGTCCACGAAAGCATAGGAGCATTTTATGTGAAGGGGTAGTGAATAGTGTACAAATTGCTTCATCACAACCATGATAATTGTAGAGCAGTGCGAATCTTGAAAAATGAGTTCTCAAGTCTAATTGCATATAGGTGTTGAAATTGAATAGGGATTTGAGATTGATGGCCCTTCTAAGCGATCTGCCGATGCGTCATTGAATCACATTGCAACATTTGTTGGAAGCTAGGTTCGAAAGGATTGTCTTTGACTTAAAACACTACGGGTGAAAACATCAATTGATGTGCGAAGCGTAATAAATGAAGGACAGAAGGGCAACTTCACTCACATACGAGAAAAGGTTTGACTAGGCGGTGTGTGAGACATCTCTTGATCTCAAGGACCGTAGAAGCCCTGGTTGAGCACACTAGAGAGAGGATTCGTGCAAGCAAGTTTTGTCCGGAAAATTGTTGAAGATAGAGACCCAGCCATTTGTAACATTGCGAAAAGGATTCAAGGCCCATTACGTACTGAGTCAAACGGGTATCGCCCTATCTCATAAGACTTCGAGCCACGTTGACAACTCGCATCCTAGTTCTTTGTCGAGATTGATGTCAACACACGACATAGAACTAGTTCGTTACGCTAGCGCAACATTCTCCCTCGATTGGAATTCGGGGACATCCGATGATAAAATTTCTAGTCACCAACATTGAAACGCCCAAGGAGTGCCGAACTTTCCTAGCAATGAGCAACAACTACTCGAGCGCGAACTTCTCATCTAAGAACATAACATCGGCATGAGAAGAACAACGTTCTTGTACGAACGGTCGTGCAAAGGGGGGCAGCTCAACAAATGTTCATGAGGCACAGTTCGGCCACCCCGATTGATGGATGGAGATAAGCTTTTACGTCGAGCTCTTGAGATGAATGTACGTTTTGAACCTTTTTGGATACGTTGTTGTACATATTCCCTATCTCCCTGACCAGGTCCGAAACGTGGTTCCCTTTCCCTCCATACCGTTGGCTTGGCATGGCAACACACTTCCTTTCTCGCACCCTCGACTCCCCTGCTTCCCACGTGGCAGCTACGGTTTTCCACGCACGCACGTTTCTCCGTGTCCATCCCTTGGTGGTTGCACGTTCTTGTTGGGTTAGGGTTTCTTCTACCGTACCACACCTTCGATGCTCGTGTTCTGTTGGACCATCGAGTAGGGTTTTCTGTGCTCGTCTTCCATTTTTTCTTTCCCGCCGTTCTTGGGAGCGTTTCTCCGACTAGCCCCCTGACCGCTCCTCAAGGGGATCCGCACCCCCCTCGACGTCCTCCCTCTCCTTTCGCCTGACCCTTTTCGAAGGGGAGCCGTTTTCCCGCCCGATCGGTTCCCGGGTTCGGGAGAATCTTCTCTCCTTCGGGTTCGCGTTCCTTTCCCCGATGGGTTTGACCCGGGGCATTGGAGGGATCTTTCGGGTCTGTTCCTTTCAAGCCTTTCCTTTTGAAAGGAAAATAAGGCTTCCACGTGGAACGGATTTCGGCGGCATTTCCATCGCACGCGTGCTGCGCGTGCTGCGCTCGACCGCAGCTTCCGAAGCGCGAACGAGGCGAAACCAGTGGATGATCGGACCTCCACGAGGTCAGATCGATCGCACGAGCACGTGTTTGCGGACGAAATGGAGGCGCAGCAGGCGTACGCCACGTGCTTGCCAGGCACGTGGAGACGAGATGGACCGATGCTTGGTCGAACGTTTCCCAAGCCGGTGTCGCCGCCACCACCGACGGTGAAATGGGTGTCGACAGGCAAATCCTTGCCAGGCACGAAGAGATCGGGCGAAGATGGATTGGAAGGTGCGCCTTCCGCCAAGCGAAGAAGGAATGCTTCGGGAGACGGAAGGCCAGCCTTGCGAGATCGTCTGCAGAGACGACTCGAAGAAGAAAGAGCCAAAGGTCAAGTCAAGCGTGACAGGGAGAGGGAAAAGAACGAAAAGATGCAGGAAAAGTTGCGGGAGAAAATCGACAGAGAAAGGGAAAGGGAGAGGTTGAGGCTCGAAAAAGTCAAACAGAAGGAAATGGAGATGAGAGAAAAACTGATGATCAAGCTTCAGAAAGAGAGAGAAAAAGAACAAGCCAGGCTGGAGAGGGAAGAACAGAGGAAGAGGAAAGCGATGGAGAAAATACGAGAGAAGGAAGAGAGAGAACTCCAGCGCCTCAAAGAGAAGGAAAAAAAAGAGAAAGAAAGGGAAATCCTCAAGCAGCAGAAAGATGCGGAACGTGCGGCTGCAGCTAACGTCATGAGAGCTGCAAGAGGCGATGAAGTGATTCGGAAACAAGCGCTCGATCTGCCAGATGATGAAGATATAGAGAGGGACGAGCTGGTGAAGAAGCTGATGGAACAGGAAGCCAACACAGATGAGCATGGACGACCCGTACCCATGCGAGTGCAACTCCCCCCCTTCCCACCAAAGGAGGTGGAAATGAAGACCATCATACCAGGATGGGAGCAGGATTTGCCCACACTCATGGAGTGCTGCAGCTTTCTATATGTTTTCCGAGGAATGATTGGCCTGATGCCCCCTTCTTTTAAGGAATTAGCCGAGGCCATCGAAGAAGGCACTAACTCGCAGCTCCTGTCCACCATCCACGTTAGTATACTTCAGCTACTTCAGTTCAATCTGGAGAGTGCACAAGGGGCTACCGGTGTGGCTCATGCGGCCGATGCATCTGTCGCTTCTGCTGCCCTTCTTGACGAAGTATGGGCTTGGGGGTTTGATCTGGACAGTTGGCGGGCGCATCTAAATGGTCTCACTTGGCCAGAAGTGATGCGCCAGCTAGCCATTGCTGCTGGTCTGGGACCTACCCGCCCACAGCCTGAAGAGATCCAAGAGGAAGACGAGAATGCCCAGTGCCCTCCCCTCGGGGCTGGGCTTACCCTCCCAGCAAGACTGAAACTTGGATCCGTGAAAGCTTGTGCCTTCATTGTTCTGTCTCATGCAGGACCTGAGGGGCTTTCAGCTACAGAAATCACTGAGCAGGTGGAAGCACAGAAGCTCCGTGACTTCAGCACCACACGCACGCCAGAAGCATCTATTGCTGCTGCTCTTTCAAAGGATGTCCTCTTCCGACGTCTATCTCCCACGCACTTTGCCCTACAAACTCTTGCTGCAAATCATAGGAAGGCAGCCAATGGCAATGCAGATGCAGAAGAAGAGGATACTGAAAAAGACCAAGTCAGTGAAGAGCAAGAGGACGAGCACGAGGGGGGGAAAGATTCTGAGGAGCCTAGAGCCAAGACAGAGAGGGGGGAGTTAGGAGAGAGGACCTACAAGAAGGAATGGGTGCGAATTTTGGGTCTGAGCAACTATTCAAAGCTTACACGATCCCAGAGACTGGAGGCTCTGGCGTGGTTATGCAACCTTTTGACCGATCAAAAATCAAGCAGGGATCATTTAGATGGTCAGATTGACAAGGTAGTGCAGATCAAGAAGAGATTGCATGAGAAGTTTCAAGAAGAAAAACGTCGAACGAAGGAGCACGAGCTGCTGAAGGCACAATTTATGCTGCTCAAATCGTCCGAGGAGGAAACAGAACAGGATGAGGAGAAGAAGGTCGATATGGATAGGCTTCAAAAAGAAATGGATGCGGTGAATGAGATCATAGACAAGAATAAGCAGGATATTGCTGACCTACGCAAGAAACTCACGAAGTGCATTTCCAGACAGAAGTCACTTGGGAGGGACAGGCGCAACAACAGGTATTGGATTTTCAATCAAAACAAAGCCAATGCCCCGAAATGTGGTCTGTACGACTTGGGCTGCATCTACCAGGAGCCTGTTGCTCCTGACGAGGCTGGCACAACAGGTACTTGGCGAGCCATATGCACTGAGACCAGCTACAAAGCGTTCTCGGAAGCCTTGAATCCAAAGGGGCGGAGAGAATGCGTCCTGCTGGGCTCCTTGAAAAAATTTGATCGAAATATCAAGGAAGCTATGATGCTTCAGTCTTTGAACTTTGGAATTACTGATAAAGTTGACCATGTGTTGACTGCTCCAAGCCCAGCCAAAGTAAATCCTGGCAATCCTAGGTACAAAGTGCTGAGGGAGTGGTTGTATGCTGTAGAGACTGCGGCATCTGTTGTGTTGAAGGAGCAGAAGAAGAAATCCAGTGTAAGATTTGCAGGTTTGGGCTGTCCTACCGGGGACGAACTGTTCTTCACCAAAATAAGGAACGACTTTTCGGATATCCTACAGGCAAGCCTACCAGGAATGGCAAAGAAGAACGCATCCGATTGCGATTGGCAGGAGGAATTAGCATTGGCAGATACCCCTCTGAAGCTTCGCAATCTCATAGGGGAGTTCGAGGGGAGTCTGAGGGCATCAGATTCCTTTTCGCCTACCTTCAAACGTGTGCCTGGAGTAGCCGAGGATGTGTTGGAGTCGTTGATCGTGGATGGTGTTTCCGATCCTGCAGGGCGAGCTGGTGAAAGCACCGATCATTCCGCCAATTTATCATGGGTGCCCCCCACAAATGCAGCATTGGCCATGCGTTTGTTGTCTTTGGATGCTGCTTTACGCTATCGCGGTAAGAAGGCTTTGCGGGATGTGTCAGACGCCTACCGTTTCATTTTTAACCCAATGGTGGCTTCCACACAGCAATATGCCTCTTCTTCAGATGAAGATGAAGAAGCCAGTGGTGACAAGCAAAAGTCTAGTGAAGACGGCGACGACGATGGTTCTGAGAGCTCGTCAGACAGCGACAAAGAGGACGATGCAGAATCAGAGGACATCCAGGAGAGCGATAGTGAAGATGAGTCAGAGTAGAGTTTTTTTTTGTTCCATCTTGGTTTGGTGCTACACAGTAGTTCAGTAGCTTTATTTGCAAACATGCTTCAATCGTTTGCCAAGGAATTTTACACTATCTACGACGACCATGGACCTGCTCTGCCCACATTTCCTGGATTCTGTGGTTGAAGCTCAAAATAAATGGGTGCCTGTTTCGGCC
The DNA here is from genome assembly GCA_038048775.1 of Picocystis salinarum. Lineage (NCBI taxonomy): Eukaryota > Viridiplantae > Chlorophyta > Picocystophyceae > Picocystales > Picocystaceae > Picocystis > Picocystis salinarum. The sequence continues at coordinate 41,048 of JBBULP010000588.1, read as the reverse complement.
GCGTTGAAGATGAGTGTTTTCTTGCGTGCATCTCTTCGGCAACCCTGTGTCCCGTGCTTGCTGGTCTGTGCAGATCCCTTCTGTGCGTGTACAATCCTGCGGGTATTGTTGCTTGCAATCCTTCCGATGAAGGTCAGAGCAACCCCACCAGTGACACATCTACTTGTGCGGATGGATTCATTCTCCCCTCTTCTTCTCTGGGTGTCTCTGGTTCCGATACGGCGTGTTCTTCCATCTCCATTTCCAACTCGTGTCCTTCCCAATCGTCCGACGTTCTTGATTCCACGTGTCCATCCCACTCCGTTGTGTGTTTGAATCCCATGGATTGGTACTTGAAACGAGGCAAAGGATGGGAATCCGGCAGCGTGCCGATGGCACAACTGTCCCAATCCCCCGCACGAGTCCATGGCTTCGCCTGCACGTCTGGATCCATCTCCTTCAACTCGTGCAACCTTCGTGAAGATTCCGCCTCGTCGGAAGCGTCTTTTGCCGATTCGCATGCGCGCACGGCGCACGTGGCGTGGGCCATGGCGGTCGGCGTGGCCGCTTCGCAGGCACGTTGCAGGACTTCCAGGAACCGCTCGCGTTCTCGCGATCCTCTTCGTTCCTTCTTGGCATCGTCTTTCGCGTCTTCGGATGCTTTGCAATCGCAAAGGATCCTTTCCTGCACCACGCGACGCAGCAACGCGTCTGCACGTCGTCTGCCCAGCGGTGCACGTTGCACCAGCCACTTGACTTTCCTGGCGTCTACGGCGGACGCCTTGCCTTCCTTTCGACCTGCGAGTTCCACCACGACGTGGACCAACGTCCAGTACGTCGCCATGGGCCATCGCTTCGCCATCGCTTCCACCAAACGTCGCCATTGACGTTCCTTGTCGTCTTCATCGTCGTCGTCGTCGTCGTCGTCGTCGAAACGATCCCTCGTCGCACGTGTCGGAACCGATCCTCTGCGGGCCGAGGTGGAAGGACCGGAATCCACGCCCACCCCGTCCCCACAATCCTCCTTCGAAACGGACCCTTCGGCGACGAGGAAGAGCTCGGTCGCCCAGTGGCTCCAAGAGGGAGGGATCAGCGAGAGGGCCTGCGAGAGAGACCGTTGAAAAGACCGTGTGGAGACAGCGGTCCATGCGGTCCTTGCCTGAGCCATGGCGTCTTGGCGCACCTGCAGCAACGCCGCGCGCTGAGCACGCACGTACCGTGCGTCGATCCAAGCACGAGCCGAACGAGAGGCGTCTGCAGTGGCCAGAAGAGACGGGAGAGAGGCGTGGGTGGCCTCGTGACGGGCGTCCACCAAGGCCCGTGGCAAGCCTGCAAGTCCTGCACGAGCAGCCACCGAAGCCTGCTGGTACGCCATGCCACGCTGTGCGTCGGCCACGGCGTTCACCAGGCGGACCACGGCTGCACTGCGTGCCAATCGCGCTGCAAAGACGTGGCCTTCCGCTTCCACGCGGTCGGCCGATGCGAGTGCCTCTCTCGCTTCGACGGCCATGGGCACCCGTCCACGTGCGCGCCAGCAGGCGCCCAAATGCTTCGATTCTTGCGTCTCTCCTCGGCACCATTCTTCCCACTCGTCCCAGCACGTCCAAGGCACGCGTCGACCGCGTGGCGGGCGCGGCATGGCGTCGCCAAGCCGCTTCTCACCACCACGATGCCGTCGGAGCTGCTGCCACCACCTCGCGAATGGAAACCCGAATATTCTCTACTTCCCTCTTGCGCCTCCCGAGGAGCCTTCCCTTGCGAATATCTCCGAATATTCGCATCGACCCAGCGATCCGACCCCCTCGGCTTAACCCTCGCTTAACTCGCGTTCGGGTCGACGGCTCTCCCTCGATGCTCCCTCGAGATCTCGATGTTAACTTTTGTAAACACGAGGCGCGGCCATTCCACCGCTGGCGCGACGCGCATCCGCGCCATCGCCGTCGCTCTGGTGGCGCTTAGACCGCGTTCGTGAAGGTGGAAGGCGACTGGTTCGATGGGAAAGGCCGCCACGGCCTCGTTGGCCGCGCTCGTAGGCGGTGCGTGCAGAAACAGCGGCGTGTTTCGTGCGGATGGAGGCACCACGGCTGACGAAAGCGAATGCAAACGACGCTCACGTGGACGTATAGAGCGCGTGTGCGTGCTTGCCAACGACGGAAGGACGCTCGTGGTGCGTGGCATGCGAAGGAGGTTGAGACACGTGGCGACGGCGAAGGAGCAGAAGCTGACCGTGCACAGGGTCGTCTGAGAGGGTGTGACCAAGCCACCAACGTGGTGCTGGAAGAATGTGTGGAACGCGTGTTTTCAATGGAGAACGGAGTGGAAATCATCGAATTGGGATGCTACGTGGTGCGCGGAGACAATATTGCGGTGGTAGGACAACTGGACACAGAGAAAGAAGCGAGCACAGATCTCGCAAAGGTGAAAGCAGAACCGCTCAAACCCATCGTACACTGAAAGATAGAAGATGGAGTGAACTTGGCCATACATACGTGGTGCCCAAGGGAGCTAAACAAAGTCGAATCCGTGCAACACACTTTTTCCTAAAGCTCAGCCATACCCTGACATGCCACCCAGAATAAAGTGCAAGGACGACCTTTGCCTATAAGTGGATGTTCTGGAAACATGTCACTGGTGCATAGAAAACTTGCCATCATGAAGATTGCTGAATGCTGTTACCCACTCCCTGCGGCTTCTACCATTGCCCATTGAAGGAATGTGCAAGTGCATTGCACGTTGACCATCCAGCAGGATCGAGAAAGCTAGCTGCTCGATGGGAAAGCCTCGACGGTAATGCCGGAAGCTATGTAACTTGCCGTCGCCTCTGATTGGCTTCAGTTGCCGATCGTGAAATGCATCCATCCCACTCACAACTGAAATTATCTTCTTGCATTGCACTGTACCGGTAATTGGACCATCCCTGCCTCGATCCCAGCAGATGGCGCCTTTCTTGGCATCTAACCAGACACGCTGCACCACTGCCTTAGTTGGATTCAGTGCCATCAGAAAGTTGCCTCCTTCCAACAGAGATCTGAGTTGCTCTGCTAAATCTTCTTCCATTCTACCAATCAGGCGCTTGGTGACTGAAGCAAGGTCCGCTTCAGCTACTGCTCTCGCCTCCCTCTCTGCTTGGACCATTTCTTGGAGCTTCAAGACTTGAAACATAAAATACAGTGCATCCTTGGTACTGACCTGAGCTGCGGTTGTCGTTGACTTTCTGGTAAATGACCCTGGTGGAGACTCATCACCCCCACCATCAAGCCCAAGGGGGTTACTTGCCACTGCTTGGACACTTGGGATGTGCTCTATGCTTTTACGTGGAAAGTGCATTTTCTGCGAAGGTAGCCACCGGAGGCTTGTGCTGATGTTGGCTCCAAACTCATTTATATCTACAGTTGAGTCATGTGTCTGCCCGTTTTTCTGGAGCACGCCTGATAATACCAGCTCTTGGACATGGATTTTGCCCTTTCCAATCTGGCGGACATTAGCCCGCGACACCTCGTAGCAGGCTATGCTAAGTGTTAGGGGGCTGCCTTCTTTAGGTTCAAAATTGCGAGGTAGTGGGAAGTAGAAAGTATCACCCCACAACGGAACTTGGCAAGCCTTGATGAGCCTTGTATACTTGACCTCCTTCTGGAACCTCAAGCGGCATACCATGCCATGCGCCTTCTGAAGCTTTTGCAAGTTAGCGATTCCATGAACAAGTACTTGGAGCACTCCACCCGATCCGGTGGCTAATTGCAAGGAACGCCTCATAGCCTTTTGCTTCAAATTGACGACCACATGCTTTGGCGCAACAAATCTGGAATTGACAAAATTCTTGATCATATCACTGATGATGTTTCCCACCCCCGGAATTTCTAAAAGTTTTGAACCTGAAGGCCTAGTCACGAGTTGCAATTCGGGTTCGTTTTCAAAGCTGAATGAGTAGGATGAAAGTCCAGGATGTTCCTCACACAGCTGCAGGGATAGTATGACTCTCCCCTCCAGCGTTAAGGAAGTCACCTCCATTAAGCCTTGGATGCTGCCAATCATAGAATGCGGTCGAGACAGGACATTAATGATTGCTTTCATCCCGACGGAGGTAAAAGACACGTCGAACTTGAATTCGAGCTGGTTGCTGTCCGTGTTACGCTGGACAATGGCTGGTCCGCAGATGGGTGGTACGCATCCAAGGCTAAATTCTTCTACTTTGAAGTCCTTCACGAAACGCCCGAACCCCTTCCTCTTTGTTCCCACGTTCTTCATGGACTTGTCCACACTTTCTTGCAGTTGCTTGGCTAGACGATAGGACACTTCTTTTTCCAAAAACTGGTTCCAAGTGCTGTGCACCATAAGATTCAGCCAGTCAGTTTGGAGTGCTTGATACAGGTTCCCTCCAAGAAGATCCTTGTGGTAGGAGGCAGCATTCTTCTTGGCTTTCAAGAGTTCTTTTTTCCATTTCCTCCTGGAAATATACCATGTGCTGCACATGAAGACCATGATTGCCGAGTAGGCAAGGTACACGTGATGTTCCAACGACCACGACACTATGCTTCGAAAGGTCTGTTTGTACTCATGGACATCCCAGAGCTCCAGCGCCCACGAGATGTCCATGCTCCCTGGCCAAACCTGTGTGGCTTCCTTCCCTCGCTTCGACACGCACTTGTTCTACCTCCAACTGGATGCAGTCGCGACTTCTACCTCCTTCCACACCGCTCACACCACCGGTTGCACTTCCTACAACACCGACCCCAACATCCTGTCACCAGGGTCGGTGGTGCTGGAGTCCACCCCGGTGCCACAGGGGCGGATGAAAGCTTGCATGGTCTCGAGTGGATAGGGAGAGATGATGCCAGTGCTCGTGGGAATGCTCCCAAGTAGGCCATGCACAGGAGTCTGGATGGACAGAAGAGAACGAATTGTTTGGGTTTGCATAGGTGAGGCTCTCCCGGTGGTTGGAATGGAAAGATATGCTAAGGAGAGGTAGAACAAGCAGACACCAGAGACCAAAGAGCGGGGCATTCCGAGACGAGCCACATTTGGTCAAGCTCACAATTCACAGTGGTGAAGGGAAGAATGTATTGTTTCACACTGATTCCTGAACTGGCTAATTTGAATCAGGTGGAGGAGGTGCTGCATACTTGCTAATCGAAAGGCAGGCTTCGAGGTGAACAGAGGGGCTGGAAACTTCCTTAAGAAAACATGCCACAATCAGCGCTTTCTCTGAAACCATCCAAGAGCAACAATTCTTCCATGAGGACCTTTGAAGGTGAAAAGCCTGAAAAGACATCATGAAGATCACCGAGAATACTGCTTCAATTCACCACCACAACTGCAAAGTAGTCATGAAGAAAGACAGCAGATCTTTCCAGGATGTATGGTTGCGAAATGGACATCTCAATAGACAAGACTCAGAATATTTGGAATCCGCAGGAATGGTAACAACCTACTTTTCGATTTAATAGGTATCCAATATCTCGTCTGCTGCTGCACGCGTTGGGCTTTTTGCCCGTGCACTTCGAGTGCCAAAGGCAGTGTCAGTGTATGCATACTTCTCCCTACCCAAGGCATAAACCTTTTCTATGGTGTCAGCAGGTTGAAGAAACATGACTGCAACTGTCACGTTATCACCAGAACCAGCTGTGATTGCTTCAAAAGCCAAACGTTGCGAGCACATGTTAGGTTGCTTCACAGTATCATGCACAAGCCCAACCGCCGCTTGATTTGGCACTCGCTCCCATAGCCCATCACTAGCCAAAATAAGGAACTCGTCGTCCTTTGTGATTTCTTTGTATGTGATCTCTGGATCTGCAATCACACCCTCATTTTTCAAATCTCCATCTCCTAACGACCTTGTCACCTGTATCCCAACTTTTCCAACCCGCCAGCTATTCACCTTCCATTCAACCAGCCCGCCGTCCAATTTTACCCTCTCCCTCTCAGAAGCGTCCTCGACTGTGTGGTCCCTTGTAAGTGGATTTGCCAAACCACTTGAGCAAAGGACTGCACGACAGTCACCAGTATTAGCAACCCACAAGTGCCTGCCCACCAGGAGTGCACAGATAGCAGTTGCCCCTGGCCAGCTCCTTGCACCGGCATTCCCAGGCCCTAGCTGCTGCATGCGTTGCTGGTACCATTCATCTTCTAAAGCCCGGAACTTGACATCTAGGAATAGAAAAGAACGACGCAAGGCCTCATCAAGAGGCAAATGCCAGTAGTGTCTCAGTGATGGCAGCATATGTCTCTGGGCAAACTCAGCCATTTCACTCCCGCGGTGGCCATCAAAAATAGCAATCATATGAATGTCCTCATGTCCACCCAAGCATTCAGCAAGCACATGTCGATCCTCCATGCGATCTTCCCCTCTGTTCCCTGCAGTCTCAAAGGAACCTACCTTTACACCAGTGGGAAAGTAAGTTCCAGAAGGCAAGGAGCTTTCATGAGGTGGACGGGGCCAATCAATATTCTCTCCATTGTCCAAGTCTGGCTCTTCGTCAAGGTCCAAGCTTGTTCGAGGCTTCTTCTGAGGTTCCATTGCTTGGTCCAGTATCCTGCCAGAATCTGCTACTTCATGAGGACATTCCATCTTAGCGGGGAGTGATTTGGAAACTGATTCCAGGGCAAGGAGAATGTCTTGGAAAGAAGGACGTTTTGAGGGTTCTTTCTCCCAGCAATGTTCCATAAGTCTTCTAAGCCCAGCTGGTGTACCCGTGGCAATGGTAGGGCGTAAGCCACAGGAAACAATGGCAGAGGAGAGCTCATGCTGCGCATACCCCAGCTCTAGGACCGTGTGCGCATCTGGTTCGCCTTTATTGCAATCTGAATAGGGCTTGATGCCTGCCATAGCCTCGTTGACCATCACTGCCCAGGCCCATACATCAGATGCTTTCTCTGCATGTTGTCCCATGAGTTGCTCAGGAGCCATGTAAAGCATTGTCCCACCTGCACGGGCATGTTGGAAACCACCAGAAGGCTTGGAGGAGGGCTTTTGACAACTGGAAGTCATTCTCTTTCGATTGCTTCTAGAATCCTTGTCTGTGGAGTCCTGGATGCACCGACTTTCAAAGTCAAGCACTTGCTTGGCTTCCAAGGAACTGTTGTCTTCTATGCCTTCTATCTCTGCACAGTCATGAGTAAACTCAGCAATTCCAAAGTCTGCCAATACAGCTCTTCCAGTGCCATCAAACAATACGTTTGCTGGCTTCACATCGCGATGGATGATTCCATGCACATGGGCATGTTGCAGAGCTGATGCAATGTCTTGGGCAAGCCCCACAGTTGCATGGGCATCGAGGCCATGTCCGCTGTAACCAAGGGCCTGCAGAACCCCTTCTAGACTACCTCCAGTGCAGAGTTGGGTGGCAAAGAAGTAGTCTGGAGGAATGCACCTTGCACCCACCAACTGGACAATGTTTGGATGAGCAACGCGTGCAAGCATGATGACTTCTGCTCTAAAACGTTCAAGATCAGCAGAAGATGCTATCTTTGGGAACTTCACCGCAACATTTACGCCCTCATAGCTATGAAAGGATACTCGACTGGATGGTGAGATAAAATTGGGTGCTGGAGTCAGAGATGGCATGCTCGCTTCTACTCGCTGTAGCGCGTGGTGTTTTGAAACGTCAACAGTGGACGTTTGCTTGATCTGGATGTCCGGTAGAGAAGCCTGTCCATGGCTTGCCTTGCCCTGGTTCACGTTTGGTTCAGCAGGAAATCCAGAACCCATTTCTACCTCAATCGACCTTTCAACTCCTGGATTGAAATCTGTTTCACTTGCTGTGGTCGTTTCGTGTACAGGTCCTAGTTGGTCGTTGCGCATTGCAAGTGGGATTGGAGCCTTTTTGCCAACGGCCTCTGCCTCTTGGAAGCTGCCAAGCTGGACCAACCTGCGCACTTGTTCCATTGCTGCTTCGATCTCCATGGTACCAATGCAGCAATGCACTTGCGTTCCACGCTGACTTGTTGCTTGCAAGTAGATGCCAGGATCCCTTTCACCACACCTTTGGATTGTAGCGGACCAACCTTGGCAGCCGTCTTTCGTCGCCAATTCCTGCGAGTGGCGCCGTGCAACTCAATCGAAATCGTGCTGCAATGGAATGCTGCGTCGCTGCCTCTCTCGTCACGATGTGCAGGAATAGATCCAAGTCCGCTTGAACTTGCAGTGCGAGTGGTTGTGCAACCTACGCTGGATGTGGTGGGAGGTGCAGCTCCACACCGCTTCTCTCCAACCGCTTCCCAAGCGCACTGGCACCGACGCCGCCTTCCACGTTGCAATTGGCTGGTCCTTGGTGCACCAGAAGCGGCGTCGGCCGAAAGCGCGGTGGCGACGGACGCGTGTGAGGCGTCGGACGACAGTTTGGTAGCACTGCAAATGCAGAAGTTGAGTTGGGCATGGACAGCACCGGCGCAAGCCAGAAACGAAAAGAAGGTTGGTACAGACAGGATGAACAACAGAAGAAGATGCTAGGATGGGACAGTAAGAGAAGGTACAAGACCCATGGAAGAATTATTGTTGAGACCACATGCTTGTAGGATATCACAAATCATCGAAGAAGCTTGCATCAACATTGCCTTTGCCTTTTTTGCCCCCCGCATCCTTGCCTTTGCGCTTCTTCCGACGCTTTCCACCTTCCCCTTCAGAATCGCTGTCTTCTGCTTGCTCTGGAGCAGCTTCTTCTGGTTGTTTGTCTTCTTCGTCCTCCTCGCTGCCTGTGCCTTCATCTTCATGCAGAAAAGAGATGTCCCAAAGCTTCACAGACTTGTCATGGGATGTGCTCGCTAGCACCATGCAATCGCTGGTGATCCCGAGACGCTCAATAGGGTAATCGATGTGTTCTCCGACCACTCCCAGAATTTTGTTTGGCAGCACCTGAACGATGCGGATGATTCCATCGCTGGAACCTGTGAGAATGGTGTCTTCGTCAAACTTGATCAGAGCGTCGACAGACTCCGGATGTCCTGCAAGACGGTCGTTCATGTCTTTGAAGTATCCCCAAGAAAAGATATTGATCATGCCACTCTGGGTGCCGCAAAGCACCTTCTTCCCTTCCTTCAAGAGCGCAACCGACAAAAGTTCATCCTCCTGGTTCTCACTCCTGGCCATTTCTCTCCCTTTCCTCAGCTCGTAGACACCTAACGTACCATCTCCGCTTGTAGAAAGTAACCGCTTTGAATTCTTCACCCACAAGAAGTCAGAAATAAAGTCCGTGTGCCCTCCAAGTTGACAAACCTGTTCTTTCTGTCTGATATCCCACACCTTGATGAGACCATCGTCGTCTCCACTCACAAATGTGTGCCCATCCACAAGGGCCAACTTCCCAATACCTGCTTCATGTGCATCCTTTATCCGCCTCTTCTCCTTACCTGTGTTCCTGTCGCTGATCCGCAAGCTGCAATCTGCAGATCCGCTCACCAGTGATTCAGCAGCATCTAGAAACAGGACAGAACGGCAGGAGTCTTCATGCGCATCGTCAATCTGGAAACCTCCTGAAATCTCCAGTTCTCTTCCATCTTTCCCATCCCTGTTTCCCACCGTTCCCAGAAACGTTGCATCACGTGTCCCAACAAGTCAGTGCTTGGTTCTCCTATGTATTTCTACGAACTTCTGCTGTTTGGCACAGAAGCAAGCTGTGTTGTGCACTTGCTCTCACCTCTCCTTGGATTGCAGGTGTCTCACCCAGACGGATCCGTCCACCAGCCCAGCTGCCACCATTCGATCTTCTGCACCGAAGGCGACGTCCATGGGCGTCTCGTGAAGCAACCAGCTGCAGCAAGTCTCTTCAGCCGCCATCTTTTGCGACGTGTCGAAAGTGCGCCGACGAAGACGCGCGACCACCTGCGTTGTGGTCGAGGAAGTATTTTCTCTCTTTCCACCACCTTTGAAAAGCACGATTGCTTCTTGGTGAGACGACACAACAACGGTGCTTGTGTCAACCGTGTTGCAAATGCGAAGTTTCCATCTCCAAGACAAGTGGAACGGTGCTGCGGTGCGTGAGGAGCAATCTCAAGACCATTGTTCCTTGTGATACGAGAAAGAAAAGAAATATGCATTTGGTGCGTACATTGTAGCAGCACACGGTTTTGAAAATTTCAAGCCGTGCATCCTATCGTACTCCCTAGTGAAGTCAAGCTTGCACATTCACGATCATCGCAAAGGTTTCCAATGTCGAAGAGAAAGTTGAATTTGTATCCTTTGTCAATATGTGTGGTTGTTTTCCCGAGTTCATTGATAAGTGTGGACGGAAGAGTTCTTCACCAATGGAGGAATGTTCGTGCCAAATGATCCTAACAGAATGAGTCCAACCATAAAGCCAAACATGTCCTCGAACGGCACGGAAATTTGATCTTGCGTGTTGAAGTTACCATGCTCCCTCATCGTCCGACAACAATGGTTCCATCCATTTACGATCACTTGAGGACAAAGTATGCATCTACAAGTAGGAGCCATTCGCAAGTCACTATTTCGCTTTGCCCATGGTCCATATGTCAAGCAACGTTCATGTGGATCCTTCTGGCCCATGCAATCGTCCTTGACGATGCACTGCGTCGAATACTCGAACCCCAACACCAGAGTATCCACAAGATGCATTAGTGTGTAGCGAAATTGCACCTTTACTTCGCCTTGTTTCGTCTTGTCTCGCACCTTACCATCCACCAACGCCACAACTCCTGCTGTAGCTCGGGGTGTATCTGGCATCGGATGTGCAGATACACCGCGAACTTCCTCCCAGCCATGAAGGACAGCTGGGAGTGTAACTGCATCGGTGGATTTCACACCCAGCAAAGGAAGTGTTGGTGGAGAATCCTTCCCAGTTTCGGGAATGCCGACACCCACCACGTGCATGGTGCGCCTTCTCCTGACAACACTCGTCGTGGCAGCGGCTCTGGCGCTGCATTGGATGCATGCAGGTGGTCAGAGGTCGCATCTGGACGGCTTTCAAGGAGAGGTGCACCGTCTGGTGGCGGTAGGTGACCTCCATGGAGATCTGGAACAAGGAAGGGCCACTTTGCAGTTGATGGAAGTGGTGGATGAAAACGGACACTGGACTGGTGGCACTACGATGTTGGTCCAAACAGGAGATATCCTCGACAGAGGAGCAAACAGCATAGCTTTGGTGGAATGGTTCCACAAGTTGAAAAGAGAGGCAGAACAAGCAGGTGGACAAGTTGTCACCTTGCTGGGAAATCATGAACTCATGAACATGCAACACCAAATCAATTACGTATCGCCCAACGAGCTTCAGAAATTAGGAGCACAGAGGATAGAAAACAAAGAAGAAGCACAGAGCACAGACCTTCTGGGAGAAGGTGTCAAAGCATGGTTAGAACTGTTGGAAGGCGACGGGTTGCTGGCACAGCACATAACGAAGCTACCAACAGTTGCCATCATTGGAGAAGGACTGTGTAGAACCATCTTCTGTCATGCAGGTCTCTTGTCCCATCAGATCAACCTTGGCTTCAGAGATGCGGAATCGCTCAATCAGAAAATTTGGGAGGTTCTCAAAAGGAAGCAGGCGCACAACAGAGAGGCCGAGAGCTTGACTGACTCGCGCGGGCCGCTCTGGAATCGAGTGCTGTCAATGGAACCTGAGTCCGTTGCGTGTCCTCATGTTGATGATATCTTGGGAGTTTTCAATGCTACACAAATGGTGATTGGGCACACAGTCCAGAAACAGATCAAGACTCGTTGCAACGGTCGCCTGCACCTCATTGATATTGGTATTTCAAGAGCCTACAAAGGGAGAACTGGGGGATGGGAATGCGTTCATGGAGTGCCAACTGCTCGATATCCAAGGGCAGAGAAGAAGCTGGTGTCTACTTCAGCAGGATCTATCGCTTGAAAAGCTGTTCCAGGGTGAACATCCCAAAATGCAATTGTCTCTCGTCCATGGGAAGTTTAAGAAAGGTGCTTGCGGGCTGCAATGTGCATGCTCAGTGGTTCATGCCACTGTCGCGCTGCATGTGAAATGGGCTCGTTTTCTCTGCATTGCCAGCCGCAGATAGTAGCAAGAGCACTGTGACAGGTCAACTCAACATGAATAAGAAGTTCTTGCCCGGCTGCATGCTTGCTTGGCAGGTGAAGGTCATACAGCTCATCCGATGTCCAGACCTGATGCATACATTACAGTGTTGCAGAAGGGAGATAGGTCGAATGTAGACAAGGCAACGTGAGATTTCTGCTGAATATCTTCCGATGTGAGCTCTCTGCAGGTGGGTGTGCATCACTCGATACCTGGTTGAACCAATTTTGGCACTCATCTGGAGTTCCTTGTGACATTTTTTTCAGCCGCTTTGAATATCGAACCTTGCGTGGGGCAGGAAAAGCAACATCACTGTATTGCACAAGGAGGCTGCCGCTTGAAACACAGCGATGACTCCAAGAGGTGTTCCCCAAACGTTTATTTACGAATTGCATCTCTAGCTTAGCTTGCTTGTGCATTTGAAGACTGCAACAATCCATTCTACTAAGCTCTACCTCAAATGTCTTGCTGTAAGGTATATCCACGCTCTGTTGCACAGACATCTAGTACCGTGTAGCTTCTTGAACATGCAGTTAGTGCTGAACAGCTCGATGTCTTCATTGGCTACAGGAAGTAACACCACCCTTGTTTGGGTGAAAGTAGAAGAGACATGTTGCACCAGCCACGGCCTGTTCAGGTGTGGTTTGGATACAAGGCCTGTGTGTTGAAAACCCAACCGCTTGCATTCATGGTGGGGTTTGCGCGACTTCTCAGCAAAATTTCCATCTCTCACGTAGCTTTGGTCTCAGACTTCCGCCTTCGTTCCTCGTCTAAGAAGGCCGCATTTGGTTCAACGCGACTGCATGAAGCAGGAACTCGGCTCTCCAACCGTGGTGCCATGTGAAACATACTGCGATATTTGGAATGAGGTTCCCACGGACGACCCATGTACGTGTCTTCAAAGTTGCTACAATGTGTGTCAGAGGACAAAATCTGCGAATTACTTGGCTACAAAAGGATGTTTTGCAATCTCGTCATTCGCAGAGGGAATGAGACGACAGCTCATCGAGCATGTGCGACGCACGAGCTGCGTACGTCCACCACTTACCTCTGCCGTTCCATTCACTCGTCCTTCACCACGTGCACTTCGGCGTGTCCCGGCGAGGTGCGGTCCCTCGTCGACGCTCCTTCGTGGAGAATTGGAGGTCGATGCACGTCTGCCACGCAATTGCATCGACTTCCAATCGTCCAGGACGACGAATAAGCGCGTCAGAGATGCGCCATGGCTACGAAAGCGGCGGCGAAGCGCACGTGCGTAGGGTTCAGGCGCACTGCAAAATGCTGACGTGGCATCTGTGGTCGAAATTCCTCGGAGGGGCGGTCCTTCGGATCGTTCCAAGATCGGAGGAAGCTTCTAGAAGCCTCGGAGGGCGGGGTTCCAACGGTCGAACGGGCCCACGTGACACCGAGGGGAGGGGTTGAGGGGCAGACGAGGACCCACCGGGATCGGACGATCCGAGAGGGTGCGGGTCACGTGGTTCGGCGACAGCCTGGCAGCCAACCACGTTCGAGTGGAGGATGGCTGTTGCAAGACCACGTGAGAGCGGCACGGCCAGTAGGTGGGCTTTAGACGGCGTTCGACACGTGGTCGAGGCGAGCCGAGTCTGATCTATCGTACGTACACACGCACGCTCCGAACTTGGAGCGACGCGGAAGCACTCCATCGAAACAGGCGTCCAGACGTCGTCCGTCTTCGCCAGGTGTGTTCGTCGGCGTAGCGGTATCCGTGCAGCTCGGACTCTCCTTGAACGTACGGCGGATCTTGTGGCGGGTAGGGACGGACCCACGTGTCTTCACGTTCGTTGAGCAAACCGCCGTCAGCCCTATCTTGGAGGGTTCACGTGGGCCCAATCCATGCCCAAGTGCATCCGAGACAATGTCGTCTCAGATCTCCCCCCTTCGGCACTACAGGACTCAACACACGGTTCGTTTTGAGACTACACCCTTCCCGGGTTCGCCCGAACCCTAGCTATCACGTGACAGAATGGACGGCCCAGGGCGCCCGAACCGTACCCTCCACCGCGCTTCCCGGGTGGGAGCGCAGCTGTCCATCGGGGCAACGGATACCCACGGGCCATTAGTAGGGATGGAGAGCAACGACACTTCTCAGAATTAAGTTGACGACGCCTGAAACACCTCGCATCTCCGCCTGGTGGAACAGGAACCATGGGACCAGCGCCATGGTGCGGCGACGATGCCGCTAGAGAGATCGTCTCGGAGAGTTTCCAGACCAACGTGTTCGGCGGCGATGGGGACTTGACCAGTGCCTTCATCAGCAGCGTGTGCGACACCGCCGATCTCGCGGCAGGAAATGAGGGCGGTGTCAACTACGCTTTTGTCTTAGTGTCTGCCTACCTCGTATTTTTCATGCAAACGGGCTTTGCCATGCTTTGCGCTGGCTCTGTCCGAACCAAGAACACAATGAATATCCTCATCAAGAACGTGCTGGATGCTGCTGCTGGTGCACTCTCATACTACGTGTTTGGTTGGGCGTTCGCCTATGGTGAATCTGGCAACTCGTTCATTGGTCATTCAAACTTTGCACTTGCTGGGATTGACAAGACAGGGGGTGACTTTGACTGGTCTCTGTACCTGTTCCAATGGGCATTTGCTGCTGCTGCTGCAACCATTGTTTCAGGCAGTGTAGCAGAACGCACTCAATTTGCATCCTATTTGGGTTACAGTATCTTCTTGACTGCCTTTGTGTATCCTGTGGTTACCCACTGGGGCTGGGACTACGAAGGCTGGTTGTCTTCCTTTGCATCCGAGGACAGCGACAGGCGCTTCTTGTTTGGATGTGGTTACTTTGACTTTGCTGGCTCCGGAATCGTTCACATGGTCGGTGGCCTTGCTGGTCTCGCTGGGGCTTATTTTGTGGGTCCTAGGATGGGTAGGTTTGATGAGGATGGTAAACCTGTTGAAATCCGTGGTCACTCTGCATCACTTGTCGTTCTCGGAACTTTCATTCTCTGGGTTGGATGGTATGGATTTAACCCTGGATCTGCACTCGGAATTTCTGGGACAGACTACTACATCACTGCATCTCGATCGGCTGTGACAACAACACTAGGTGCTGCTGCTGGCGGCGTTGTTACCCTTGTGTACCTCTACTTCAGATGCCATATCTATGATCTTATTGCTGTGTGCAATGGAGTGCTTGGAGGTCTTGTGTCAGTTACTGCCAACTGCTCCTTGGTCGAGCCATGGGCAGCAATTATCATTGGAGGGATAGGGGCAATGGTCATTCAGGGTGTCGACTTCATTTACATGAAAGTGCAAATCGATGACCCATTGCAAGCTTCCCATATCCATGGATTCTGTGGCATGTGGGGAGTTTTTGTCACAGGTCTTATGGCTACTGAGGCGTACACTCAGCAGGTGTATGGTGAAGCACCTAATGTTCACAGGGACAACTACTATGGTCTTTTCTATGGTGGAGGTGGAAATCTGCTTGCTTGCCAGGTTGTTGGTATCATTGCCATTGCAGCATGGACCCTTGGTCTTCTTGGACCTTTCTTCTTCATCATGAACAAGCTTGGACTGCTCAGATGTAGCGCAGAAGTTGAGCAGATTGGACTGGATATTTCAAAGCACGGTGGATCTGCATATGCATATGATATGGGTGTGGACCCCACATCGAAGGCAATCTAAAAGTTGTAGTGAACTTTTGTGTTGAATGTACTATTTCTGAACCATTTTCTTGAGCATCTGCCTTCCCTACATGATCAGCTCTCGTGTGCTCTTCCAGACTCATGCAAGATGCTCTTGTGGGACTGCACCTCGACTGTAGGGTAATCCATTGGATTATCTGTGGACAATATGCTTGAGGCTGAGCTGGACGGCTCTGGCTCTAACCAGTTCCACCGCGATGGTCTTACTGCTTGATCTCCTCTTCCGTGTGGGATACAAAGATACCCACTTTTCATATGATAACCAAGAAGTCGTGACATCTCATTCTTTTCACTCATGTGTGAACTAACAGTTCTTTTGTTTTGTACATGTGGGTTGAGGAATCTCTTCGCACCTTGAGCGTGTGGATTGATGAGTCCACTATCCAGTTCAACGGTAGAGCAACGGTCGCATCGAAATTGTTGAGTTCGGTGAAACCCGTGCATTATTGCAACTCTAGGTGTACGATCTGCTAGCAAATAATTTGCCATTCAACATTTGCGGGAGTGCTTCATTCGACCGTGATTTCGTGCCTCGCAATTCACGAAATTCGTCCAGGATCGGCTCAGGTCATTACCACGTCATTCATTCGCTTAACTTTCGCCTGATTAACCTCGGTCCGACACCCAAGAGGATAGTGTGGACAGGGTGTCATTCCGGTCTTTACCGTCTCTTTGAAGTGGGTAGAACTGTATGCAAGGTTGGACATGGACAGGATGGAGCCAATCTAGACCTATGATGCAAGTCTTTGGAAATGTCCATGGAAGCGCTCCATTCTGCACGATGAGAGCGACGAAGCGGAGTCAAGGTGTAATTGGGAGAAGGTGCTGCATAAAATTCAAGCATGCTGGGTGCTGCAAACTACTGGTTGGACTCGTGATGATGGGCCTCATTGTCATCACCAAAGGTGAAACCTTTGTACAAGACAATACAAACTCAACAGCCTGTGCTATCGTACCAACGTGTGGCGCTAACGGGCACATCCGTCCTTCTCAGCCTTGTCAATGTGCATGCGAAGAAGGGTGGACTACAAATCCAAGACAAGACATACTGAGTCCAGACAAACAATGGTGCAATGTGCGTGTAGAACTTGAGGATGCAAACAGCGACCGTGAGCACAACACGTCAGAAAATGTTACGAGCAGCCCCTCTCAAGTGCACCCCCCCCCTAATTCGCAAGGCAACCTCCTTGAGACTGCCCTTCATCCAGGTGAGAGATAACGTTTACAATTTCTGTGCGCCAGTTTTTTTAGCAATACACTAACCAAGAAATCTGCGTTAAAAGCTTTCGTACCCGTATGGATTGTGCTGGGGTCTACTGTTTTTTTTGTGGTTGCTTGTTGCAGTTGCGGGAGGTCCAGTAAACCGCACCCACAAGCACCTGCTGTAGTCTATGTCTGAGTGCCCCTACCTGCCTTCCTTCCAAGTAAAGTACAAGGGAAAGTTCCAACACACCGGTGCCCAGATCAACTTATTGTACGCAGCTAAACCGTAGCAATTGGAAGAGGCAACCAGTTCAGCAGACAAGTGGCACGCTTTAACCGATCATATCAATACTTGACACATTCCATGTGATCCCACTAAAACAGAAGCGTCGCCCAATGAATCTGAAATGTAAAGGTAATAAATGCTCGATCAGTGCTGACAAAGGAGAACTATGATCTCCATTAGATATCCTGTCAGTCTTACAGCCGGACTTCTACAATGGACTTAATGACATGCAATTTGGAAGAGTGGTAGATGCATCAAATCCAGGAGATATGAAGAACAGCCGCTTTTTAGATGTGGAGGGAAATTCCTTTACTGCAGCTGTGGAAGAACATCAATGTACAGGCTGTGCATTGTATGCAAGGAAAGCCTATCATCACTTTCATGGAGGTTCAAGTCCCCAAGCACAAACAACGATTTCTGCTCCAAGGGACTGAGAGGGGCAACCATCCTTCAATCAGCATGCAACATGTGAATACAAATTCAATGAACTTCTAAATCCACATGCCTGACCCCTGGTTCCACATGCTTTATTTCTCGTTCCAACCGATCCACTTCGTCTCCTAGCGCATCTACAATATCTTTTCCGTAGTCTAGCAAGAACTTTTCGTACTGCTTTTCAACACCCGTGTGCGCACACTGCTCCATTCTGTCCACAAGTTGTGTTTTTCCCACCCTTCTCAGATAGTTTTCTACCACTCGTTCTCCATTGAAGTCGATCTCTGCTTTGAATCGAAAAATCCCAGGAGCCAATTCTTCAGTTTTTGGATCGAAGACACCCTTGACCACTGGGTCTTTCCAGAGAGTATCCAGGACGCGGTTGAGAGATTGTCTGTTCATGGATCGGCCCAGGAGATAGGAGCGATTGTTCAGTATCAGGTAAACAGCTACACCTGCCAATAGACTGCCCACAACAATGGATCCAATCGCATCGTACATTGAATTATTCGTGTAGTTGGTCCAAACCAAGGCCAGTAGAGCAACCCCTGCCCCCAGCACAGCAGCAAGATCCTCCGCGAGGACCGCTACAGTTGTGGGATCACTACCTCTTGCGATGTAATACAAGAGGGGCATGGATCTCGCCTTTGCTCCTCTTGCCATGGTGCGCAAGGCCACTGCCATGGAGTAACTTTCTGCAACAAACGACACCCCCAGTACCCCCATACCCAAGTGCAGATGTTCCAGTTCGGAAGGTTGGACGAGTGAATGCATCCCATGGACGAACGACACTCCCGCTCCGCAGCAGAAGATTCCTACGGCTGAGACCAAGGACCAGACAAACCTGTCTCTTCCATATCCATACGGATGCTTTTGGTCGGGTTTCTGCAAGGACTGCAAGATGCCCACTCGCAAAAGCCACTGGTTGGCCACATCTGCCAAGGAGTGGACGCTCTCTGCCAGCATGGCGCTGCTTCCAGACAGCAAGTAGGCTCCAAATTTGCTGGCCACAATCACTGCATTCACTTTCAAGGCCACGTGCACGGCTTGGAGTGCGTCTTTGTCCAGCTCACGGACACCATGCAATCCCACCAGGGACCCTCCCAAGCGTCCTCCAGGCGTCTCCTGTCGCTCTTCTGCGGCTCTTCCGCGTCCAGGATTCCCTTTGGGCGCCCAACACGCCATGTCCCTCGCACTCGTGGCCGCAAGTCGCGCCAACGAGGCGATGGCGCGTGTGCGCATGGCGCTTCCACGCTTCCACCACCACCACCACCACACCCACACCGATGGGTGTCGGTCGATTCCATTCGTGTGCCACACCCGTCCCGTCCAGTCCAGTCCACTTCGTGGGACTGCAGTGGAAATCCACACCACGGTCGATTCGAATGCGATGGCGACGAACGAGCGTGCCGTGCAAGCGTTGCATCCGCCACGTCGACTGCCATCCGGGAATTCCGATTGGAAAGAGAACGTGGGACGTGGTGCGCGAAGACGCGGATCGTGGAGGTTCAAAAGGAGTGGGAAAGTAAAAAAGACAACAAGGGTGGGTGGTGAAGATGGACGTGCACCCGTGCACCGTGCCAAGACGTACGTGCTTCAAAGCTCTTCTTTCTGCTTCCGTTGTTCAGCTAGATCCTTCCACTTCTCTACGAATGATTTCTGGGAATCTTGCAAGCAAGGCCATTCATTCAAATCGTACCCAAACTTCTTGACCTCTTCGCCATATTCTTTGATCAGATTTATATGCTGCAGAAAAGCTTCCACGCCTCCCTTGTTCGCTTCTGCCATCGCACTGCAATAGGACTGGGCGTACTTTTCATTGGGATCAGGGTAAACTTTCGTGCCCCACTTGAAGTCTGGAAGGCCTAGGAAAGATACGACCCGGGCAATTTCCTGTGCAGGATCCTTGGCAAGGTCTTCCAAGCGGACAAACAAGCAATGTTTCAGATGGTCGCAATCCTCGGTCATTATGCGTGACACGCTGATCCAGTTCTCAAGGAGTGTCTGAAGTGAAAGATGCTTTGCACTGTTCCACTGCTGATGGGCCATTGCATTTCCCAACGGATGCCTCATCATGAAGACGAACTTGGTGCGTGAGTCTCTAGGCAGGTCCCAAGGAACGTTCAATTTATTCGTGCGCTGTTCTGTTTCAAGCCCTTGGTCAAACAGTGCCTGGATGAAGCGCGAGAGCACCGCATTGGTAGGGGTTTTCTCCATCCAGTAGTATTTGTCCCATCCACCATTGGCTTTCCAAAAGTATCCCCATTCGTTCAAGAGTTTCACCAAGTTGGACGGAGTCACTCGCTCTCTGAGATTCACTTCATTCCAAGTGACATTTCCAAACTTATGCAGAGCATACGTGCCTACGCCTCGCAATATTTTCTTGGAAGCCCCAACCCTGTGCATCCACGTCGTTTCGGAACCGACGCCAAACGTCGGCAGAACACTTTGAAGGAACGCACCTTCGGATTTGTCCACTCCGGTTTCGTGCACTTGGCCGAAGGCTCCTACGTCCGGATGTTCACGCAAGATCTCCCACATCAGGGTGGTTCCTCCACGATGATGGCCAGCCACGAACACGAAGGTACGGTTGGGCAGCACTTCGTCCATCCACGTGTCTGCATCGATGTCGAGCGTCTTCAAGTCGGATGGGAGGAGGATCCGCCACCCATACTTGTACAGCATGGGTCCCAATCCAGACACCAGCACCACCACGATCGGCAGGAGAGCTTTCCACAGTGGATCTTTCCTCGGTTGCCTTGTCGCTTTCGCCGATGTGGACTTCTTCGCTGCGCTTTTGCTCTCCTTGCCCGCCATGCCGGCGTGTGAAAATGCGCCACAATGGACGACGAAGCTGAACCACAGATGTCCTGCCACTCGGTACACGTCCGATCGGAACGAAATCATCCAGAAAAGATCCGAACGAATGCGACAGAGACCACGTGCCCGTCGAGGAAGTCGGACCGGAGAACCCTAGCCTCGACGCGTCATGATTAAGCGATCCAAAATGTCGGGGAGATACCCTAAGGGTTGCTCCAAAGTTTCGTAGACCGTCGAGGATCGTTTCCTGGTGGACAAGGACCCAGGTCCTTCGGACTTCAATTCGAACGACGTGAACAAGCACACGCCAAGGTGTGTCTTGCTCAACAAGCACGACGAGAAAGACGCACGTGCATGCGTGAAACGAATGCGTCCGGTAGCGAATGGCCAACAGGTGCGTGCACGGTCGCGATCGGAGGTGGGAGATGCCTCCGATGACAAGGATTTTCCTACGTTTGAAAAGCTTGGTTGGAACTTCGGTTCCAATTTCATATCGGTCTTCTTTCGCGTTCCATGCACATAAGCGCGTGCCTTGTCCGTTTTTCATACCCGCACATGTGTGTTTTCGGTCATCTTTCTGAGAACGTATAAGTGGAGAAGCTAGACTCCTCGTCCTTTGGGACTAGCAAACGGTCGAGAAATGCACGGATGACATTCAATACGAGTTCGATTTCGCTTTTTGCAGACTGTGAAACGAATACCAAGCTCTCATCAACGCCTCTCAAGTGCAAAGCAAACTTCACGTTCGACGGTGTGTTCGAATTCCTTTCCTTGCAATAACAACTCCACAACGCAATCGAGAGGACCACAAGGTAGATGATTTGGAAGGGCAAGGCAATTGCAGTGTCTCTTTATCCACGCATCCTCCACGTGCTCCATGTGCACAACAAGGCGTTGAAGACCGTCACAACGTGCTGCAATGATTTCGGCTGGTTGCTCGCACTCGTTGATTTTCGTCCGAATTAACTTCGTGCCGGAAGGAAAGTTTCCTCGTCGCTTTCTGTCCCTCCAACGAGTTTTCGCACGCATGTTTGGAAGAGATAGCGACGATTTCGTCCATTCCTCGCAGCGGGCATGGCGCGACGGACGGCTTGGCGCGGCGCGCGATGCGAGCGCCACGTCGAAGTTTCGGTGAAGAGGTGCGCTTCTGCGATCTGTCCCGACCGCCACACGCCTCCTCCACGCGCCAGTCGCGTCGCTGCGAAGCGAAACGCGCGCAAACCGCGGCATGGCGACGTGGCCATGCACCTGCATCATCCTCGGTTTCGATCCGATTCGAAAGGAAAGCTTGAAAGGAGAAGGGTCCGAATAGAAGGAAACCTGGTCCGGTCTAATTCTCCTTTCGAGGCGTCCGACACGCGTCGTGACACGTGCGCGTCGAAACTGTGCGACGAAAGTGCGCGTGCTGACGCTTGCGACGTCGCAGGAGCGATCTGCGGCCCAAGAAGTTGCCTTGGACGTCGAGGAAAGAGGTGGAAAGGTCTCACCAGCCGTCCCCATGGTCGGTGAACCAAGGCCAAACTCGATCCCAGGAATCCCAGACCGCCCAAGAGGGCGATTTGGATTACTGGCAGAGCCAAGGGAAGAAAATTGGTGAAGTGGCCAGTGCATTGGGAGCTGGATGGCAGCTGCAAATCTCTTCCTTGAGCATGGGAACCGGCACCGTCATCGCCATCTGCGCGGTGGCAGTAGCATCCGTGTCCGGCACATTCGTGGCGCTCACCGCTGCGCTGCGTCCGGCCCTGAAAGCCATGGAAGAATCCTGCGAAGCACTCCAAGTAGCAGCGGAGAGTGTGGAACGCGCTGCCTTGGCCATGGAAAAGGACCTGCCTCAAACGCTGGCAGACGTGGACAAAGCCGCAGTGGAATTCACAGAACTTGGACAGGAACTGCGGGCAATCGCCAGTGGGTTGTCAGGCCTGTGGGCGCAAAACAAGAGGAAAGGCAAGCAAAAACAAGGGCCCGCTGGCAAAAACGATGCGTCCCCAAGCATGGAGAAAAATGGAACATCACAGTGGCCCTGGAAGTCTTCTACAGGACAGACAGAAGGGACCGTAGGAACCCAAGGCACAAGCTCCTCTTCACGCCAAGAAGCACAGAGCAAATCATCATCACAAGCACCCGCCAATTCGACATCTTTAGACCTGTGGGATGAAGAAGCTGGTGTAAAGAATTCGCTTGTAGACACGTTTGTAGGAGATTTCAGGCGACGCATTGGTGCAGCAATTGCAAGACGCCAAGGAAGCGATAGAGATAGAGATGAAAGGCGCATGCAGGCGCGGTCATGGGTTGCACGCTGGAGGAAGAAAAACCAAAGGTCGCGTGAGGAAAGTGAATCCCCTGCCGTAGAAGAAAGGTTAGAAGAAGATCCTTATCAAGATGACATTGACGAATATGTTGAGGAAT
This sequence comes from Picocystis salinarum, assembly GCA_038048775.1. Taxonomy (NCBI): domain Eukaryota; kingdom Viridiplantae; phylum Chlorophyta; class Picocystophyceae; order Picocystales; family Picocystaceae; genus Picocystis; species Picocystis salinarum. Next base: position 18,249 of record JBBULP010000588.1, on the reverse strand, counting down.
ATGAGCGCAAGCTTCGCCAGGATGCCACGCTCATGGCAGTGAGCGAAGCCATTGCTGCTGCAGAAGAGGTAGCAAGGGATGCAATGGCACTTGGGGGGAGGAATGGTGATGCACCTGATCAAGAAAAGGATTGACCCAAAGAGCCTTGCGCTTTCCTGTGGTAAGGGCCTTGACCTATCCTCGGATTGGAACAACTTGGTGGGGCCTGTGCCGTGTACCTTGCTCTGACGTTGGGCACTCACAGCTGAGCTTCTCCTGGCCATGAAGGTCAAGAGCAATCCCTCTTGGCTTTGCTCTTCGTGTCTGCGCATGTACGAGCATGGACTGGAGAGCAAGACTGCTATTCTAGAAGTTTTTGGAGCGACCTGTCAGGGAATGTATCCCTGTCAAAGTCACAGTTTCGGAATGCATGGATACAACCAGAGTGCTGTGCTGAATCTTTCTTCTTATGGGAGCTTCTGGTTATGAAAGGATGTGCATGATTTTCCCGATTGCAGATTAGAACCCTGCTGCTTGCATTCAGACTCAATTGCCACACAGTACCGTTTTTTTCATTCAAATGCGACTATCCTTCTTGGTACCCCAACTTTGCTCTCAGCTTCTCAAGACCTGCACATTTTCCCTGGATCATCTGCCAAAGCGTTTCTCAATCTTTCCCAAATGCAGCGTAACTCTCGCAATCACCTAACTCTGGAAACATTTGATTCCATCTCTGGTACAAATGGTTTCAGTGTTCTTGCCGATATCGATGACTATTGTTCTGTCAGATGCACGAGAGGAGCTTGACCACCCCTAGTAGAAGGGGAAACTCTTTGGTCGAGGAGGGTTGTCAGGCATAGATACATGCTCTAAAATTCCGATGCTGGAGAAAAAACTTTATTATGAGCAGAATTGCAGCAGGTGAGACTGCTCAGACCACAACCTTCCGCCGATACAACATACCCTGCAGAAGGCAGAGGCCACGTGGCATGTTCTCCGTTGTCTATGCATCCTGGTTGGAGCGGTCCAGTGCCTTGGAATCGGTGGCCAGTCCCATTGCATGAAGACCATTGTCCACGTACATGGTCACTCCAGTTACTGCGGAGGCCAACGGAGAGCATAGAAAAGCAGCCGTGCTGCCGATTTCCGTGGCACTCAACTCTTTCTCGTGGAGCGGTGCGTTGACGCTGGAATAATTGATCATATCGTCGATGAATCCGATTGCTTTTGCAGCCCTGCTTCCGAGCGGTCCAGCGGAGATGGTGTTCACACGCACCCCCCATTTCCTGCCCGCTTCGTAGGCTAGCACGCGGGTGTCGGATTCGAGTGCAGCTTTGGCCGAGCTCATTCCACCTCCGTATCCTGGGATGATTCGTTCGGAAGCAATGTAGGTGAGTGACATGGCGGCACTCCCTTTCGGCATGATGGGTCCCATGTGTTGCAGCAAGGACACGAAGGAGTAGGAGGACGCGGAGAGGGCTGCCAGGTATCCATTCCTAGAGGTTTCGAGCAGCGGTTTGGCGACTTCTGGTCCGTTGGCCAAGGAATGGACGAGGATGTCCAATCCACCAAAGTCTTCTTTGATCCTTTCCGCCACTTCCGAGACCGTCCATCGATCGTATTTGGCGAACCTTTTGTTGTTTTTCACGTCTTCTGGCACGTCCTCCATGGTGTCGTATCCTGCATCCAATGGATACACGGCTGCCAGCTCGAACAACGATCCGTCTGGCAGCTTCCTGGACTCGTCGAACTTGCCGCGTCGCAAGGACGTCTCGAAGATGTTCAGCGCCGGCACCCACGTGCCAACAGCCACGGTGGCACCTGCTTGCGCCATGGCTTTGGCGATGGCCCATCCGAAACCTTGGTCGTCGGCCACGCCAGCCACGAACACGCGCTTGCCACGAAGGTCGATGGGCAAGCCGCCGCCGGCGTGCACGGCCACGTCTCTCGTCCGCTTCGTCCTGGCGGCGCCGCATGCGCTCCTTCGGATCGGCAGCTGCGCCATCCTCGTCGCGGTGGCGGCCATGGTGCGTCGATGCGGCTTCTCGCGGTGCGTGTGATGCGCGTCGGCGACGTCTGGTGGTCGTGGCTTTCGATTCGACTGCACTGGGAGGAGAACAGACCTGACTGGGAAGGATGGAGACGTAACAACACATCGCAATGCAATGCATTGCAATGTAGTACAAGACAATGCAGCTCATTGCACTGCACTGCATTGCAAGACAAGACAAGAGTAGACGATACAGAACATTACAAGGCACTACAATACATTATACTGCAATATCATAAAATACAAGACAAAACACTACACTACAATACATTCTACTGCAATTCATTACATCACAAGACAAGACATTACGTTACAATACGAGACTACACAAGACTAGACGATACAGTACAAGACAAGATTAGACAACGCCGCAGAAAAAAGAAGACATGCTGGCATCCAGGCGCAAGAAAGAGAACATGGCAAAGACAACCAGGAGCGCGATCCGAAATTCACAAGACAGGGGGCACGGCGTAGTGCACATTGCGACAAGAGGAGATGCAAGGAGAGCAGAGTGAAAGAAGGCGGTGGATGGGGATTGCAGTGGACGCTTTCGTGCGCCCTTGTGGGTGAAAGGATGGTGGGTTCTCCTGCATCTGCCGCGGCATGGTTGCGCTCTGCAACGGCAGTGAGCGCAGACCCTGATGCAATTTAGAAACCAACTCCTTGATGTTGGTGCGCAAGATCAAATGGACCAACCTATGTATGCTGGGTAACACCAACCAGACCTTGCACTTCCAAACACACCCTGTGCACCATGATCGGGTGTCATGACTTTCCGCGCGCCAAAGGTGCAAGAAGGTAGAGTGTGCAAAAGGTTGGCGGAAGTCGAACTTGGAGGAGCTGCGCTGTTTCAAGCACAAGCAAGTAGCTGATCCGCTTGAATTATTTATGCAGTTGTGTCTGTCCTTACCGGCATGGGAGTCAACCATGCAAGACTGGGAACAGGAGGAACCACCGTCACGTACATGGAATGACGATGGTCGTATGCAACTCTCTCAGAAGGAACCCCAGTAATGGAGAGCTCTGGACGACGGAGCTCTCCAACCCTTGTGGGAACAGCTGCAATTGTGACGGTCGTCTCTACAGCCTCCGACAAAGCACCAACCGTGCGCCCAATCAACACCCAGTCGTCTGTGGAAAAAACATCGTACACACATCCAGAAGATACCATTCCAACCCGACCAACGTTCTCCACTTTCCATTTGAAAGTGATGGCTTCGCCCAGAGACACGCTGGTGATGTGCTCAACATAGATGAGCAAGTCTGGCTTCTTGACACAAAGCTCAATGCTCCTCTGGAAGTGAGTACGTTCTGTGGTAGCAAACCAATTGTACTGGCTGTCAAACCATGAGCTTGTCTTCAGCGTCGTGAGAAGGTCTCCACCACCGGGGATGTGCAATTCGACATGCTCAAGCGACATCAAATGATCCTTGTCGACGTCATGAACAAGAGACAAAGAAAGGCGGTGACCTTCCCTCCCAGTGTGATCGCCAAGAACCAATATGAAAAAGTGGTTGAATTCTTCCAGAGGACCAATGCACGAAGGAAACATAGCAAAGTTCTCGCAGGAGTTGAATTCCAGTTTCATGTCCGGTGGTACTTTCAAATCTACCTCCTTCAATTGCAAGGGCAAACCAATATTAGACTTGATGACAGATTGTACTGCAAGCTTGTCCACGCTTATACGCACGGCATTGAAAGTAACATCAAATGGTGGTAGGAGTGGGTATTCAAATGTTGCTTTTTCTTCTCGAGCAAGCTGGCATGTGTAAGATAGATCTGCTTGACAGACTAGCCCACGTAAGCCTTCCGTGTCTACCAAATGAAGGGGTACTAACGTGCAAGATTCCTGGGTAGCTGCCCAACTCGGTAGCTTTATGCAAATGCTGTTGTTATCAGCTAACTTAACTGCATCTTTGGCACGGAAGTCATGGACACTCGCAGTGGATGTTCGAACGCCAGAGCTCTTGTTTGTAGGTATCACAAGAACAGCTTGCGGGTCCAAGTCGATGGACCGTTTCCCCGTCTTGAAGTTGAGGCAAAGAGAGGCTTCTTCAAGAGTATCATGCAGAGGTTCCACTACCAAAGCCACCCATTGAGGCCCTGACTGCAATAGCACACCTCCAAGAGAAGCAAGGGAGATCTTTGCACGGCGAGGTGCAAGACCAACCGATGCCACTAACTTAGTTGGAGGGCGGCTGCCTAAAAGCTTGTCATCTTTATTCTCAGAAGCAAAAGACGGCAACCGAAGCCGCAGGGTGTTCAGGTTGAAGTCAAGATGTGAAAGGGCATACTGCCCTTCATGAGCAGCCACAAATTCAAAAACAAAACGGTTCATTCCGGGAGAGAGAGTGCTTTGTTTAGCATCGTCCAAGTCCCTCGGATAGCAAATGATCCGATATCCAAGAGCCTCGGGTTTGATTTTAGTGCATTCGACTCCATTTTTAAGTGTTTTAACTTCCTTGACCTGTATGCTCGTGCTTCCACTTTCCTCCTCTTGGCCGCTCCCAAGCTTGACACTTCCAAACACCTGAGAAACCGATTCAACCTTTGTAGATAGGTTACCATGGTCCGGACTGTGTTGTGAAGATTGACATAGCACGACAACCATATCATCGATTTGCAGCGGCTCAGTAAAATTAGACCAAACTAATATCGGGACTGTTGCAACATCTCCACATGCAACATGCACAGGAGGAGCTTTCAGACTGCCTACTTTAAACAAGTGCTCATTGCTCAAAGCATGTACACCAGCTTTCTTCCGATATCTGAAGTCGGGCTTTTGGGACACATTGATGAACTTTTCAGCCCAATACGACCTTCCATTTTGTCTTCCAGAAGCAATCATGCTATCAGGAAGAGAAAGAATCTCCAGCAGCACAGATATCTGAGAAGGATCGCCAAGGTTTTCTTGGCACTCAAGCAAAAAAGGCAGAGTTTTGGCCAGCAAATCGGTCCAGCCCTCCTTCCTGTACAATGCTGCAGAACGAGAAAATAGAGTTGACGCCTTTTCATGATCTCTTGCATGAAGAAGCAACAAGGCTGACTGTATGTCCAAGAAGGTGGACGTGCGTGCATGTCCTGATTCTCGAAAAGCCAGTGATGCTACCTGTGTCATGCAAAGGTAGAGCCGTTCAAACCCCTCTTTTGACCTCAGGGTATCCCTGAAGACTCTATCATGGACCTCTTCAAGTCTGACTGGCTTTTCAGATATCTCCACCACTTTTGCTGGACTTGTCGGCGGAACCACACCCAGCAGTGCTTCAAAATCGGCCTCCAGATTCAGAACCAGTGCTGGGCTGACAAGTTGGCCAATGTACAGGAAGAATTTTCTCGCTTGCAAGAAAATATCTCCCAATGCTCTAAGCAGCTTGCGTTCCAGGTGCCCACGTGACTCACAGCAGGTCAAGAGCTCTTTCAAAATGCTCGTCCCAGAAGAAGCAGAGGCAAAGTCCCGCCAGCCGTTTTCAGATTTGCTACTTGAGGAGTAAGCTCCGTACTCTGCCAACAATGAGCTGAGTATTTCTGTTGGATTAATGTAGGTAACCTGATGAGAGATAGAATTGAGACACTTGAAAGCATCAAACGTCAACTGGCCAAGCTCAATGCAAGCATAGAAGGCCCACATCACTTGACCCAAGTATCCAGCACTCGTGGTTTGTTCTTCGGTGGATTTGGCAGCTGTTTGGATGAATTCAAGACCTCTTGCAATCATTTCCTCGTAGTTCCTGCAAGCAAACAGGAGTTTGAGCTGGTTGGCAGTGATGAATCTGCGCATGTCAAAGTCCAAGACACCATTTACAGTCCTCCCCTCCTGGGTCTGAGATTCTTGCCCTGAATCCCACAAGTGGTTATTTAAGTTTTGCCTAACAGGGAGTGCAAGCGCTCCAAGTATGGCACTCTGAATAAAGCCTTTTCTGGCAACTCCCATTCCATTACGGATCCCTTCAAGTGGTGCAGGTGTATTCTCCTTCTTAGTACCCCCTTCTCCCAGGATAATCCCAAGCTCTAGGTACTCCCTCAGAGCATCTTCGTGCATTCCTATGCTTGCATACATGTTGGCTAGCCCTTCTTTCACCAAAAAGTATCTCGGAAAGCTCCATCCTCTCAGATTGCGCATCGCGGAGAGCCTCCTCGCTTCTTCATCTGCCATAGCCGCCCTTTCTTCTAGTGTGTGCCCGACGGCGCTAGCCAATTTCCCCAGAAAGGAGTACCAGGCATCTGAAGCTGAAGCGCTCCTCCTGTGCTGCACCAGACTTTCTTCCACATCTAACTGCTGTGCTGCACCAGGTTCCCGCCGCGAGTGATTTCCCATGTTGAGGTCCAGCAAGCACACCCTCTCTTTTTTGCGTGTGTTGAAATCGTCTCTGAGCTTCTCGAAGACCTTCCTTACGTTTTTTTCATTGGAAATTTGTCCAGGAAGGATGATGTAGAGCACAAGCCAGTCCCCAGTGGAGCACAGGTGGGCCGGTGGCCGTCCTTCCACGAGTGCTTTCAGCCTCGTCCGGAATGTGCGCCTGTAATCCTCGAGTTCTACGTGCGGGAGGAGCATGACGTGTGCGTACGGTTTTCCGAAGCAGGAAAAAGTCTCTCGCATTGCGCGTGCAGCTGCCACTTCTTCTCGATCGCTTCGGACGAAGGAGAGGTGGGTGTGTGGAGCCGAAGCCCGTGCACCGAGCTTGTTCCGCACCTCCAGCTGCTCCAGCACGCTGTTCTGCTCGAACAGCTCCTCCACTTCCTTCCACACGTCGCACAGGTCCTCCACCGCCACCATCAGCGGCGCCATCGCCGCGCACGTCGCCTCGGCGCGCATCTCGATTCTGATTTTCTTGGACGGACCAAAGCACGACGGTTTCGATCCACATTCGTACCGCCACAAGGAACATATCGATATTCCGAGGAAAGATATCGATGGGATGCCAAGCTGCGAGCATCCCCAGCAAGGGAGTTTCTTCTCTCTTGGGCGAAAGAAAGAGAAGGAACTCTCTCCTCTTGACGAGGAAGACGGATGAGAAGCGCGCGTGCTTCCAAGCCATCCGTTGCATGCTCCGACGTTTGGTCGGTCATGAAAACGAGCCAAGGCGTGCATGGACGCGTGCTCTTCGCCGCCATCACGTTGCTCGTCCATTGGACTCGTGAGTAGAGCCCAGCTTGTGTGAACTCATCCCCACATTCGACACATCCGATACGTTGGAAAAGGAGGAACCGTCTTGTGTAGATGGTGCTAGCGTGACACGTCTTTGTGCAATCCAAACGTGGTGACCTTCGTTGGAAAGGGTGCCGATGGGTCACGCCTCTAGTAACGGGAGTGCATCGCAAACACCTCGTGATACGTGTTGGTCCAACTCGTCTCGATGTCCATCTCCACCGCGCCTTCATGTAGATGGAGGTGTTGCGTTCAGCGGCACATGCAATCCACAATTTCCAAATCGAGTCGTGGGCAAGTTCACCGGCATGCTCCTGCACGAGCACCTTGCGAATGCAATCATGACGATGCATAGCTCACCATGCGAACGCCTCTCTTCAACCACGTAATTTGCTTGTCTTCCTAACTGGCACAATTGTTGTGAAGCGTACGCCTTGGATAGCTAGCACGTTCGTCCTTTCGGAAACGACTCCGCCTTCGTTTGGCCTGGCTTGTTGATTCGGAATCACCCTGGTGTCTCCAACTGGACGTTCCTTACGAACGGAATTTGATTGGAAGGTCGAACCGTTGGAAACTCCCTACGGTTCAAATTTCGGGTTTGATTGGAGGAGCGTGCCCTACGAACCCGGATTCGATGGGGTCTTCGCGATGGCAGGAGGCGTCGGTGCGCGACTTGCGCACGCATCTTCGTCTTCATGGTCGCAACACGAAGCTGTTTTTGGAGAAGGCGGAGATGGTGGCAGAAGCAGAACGGATCGACCGGTTGAAGGAAGGAACGGCGCAGTGGAATGCAGAGGACGTGGTGGCGTGGCTGGTCGGAATGGACGTGGATCCCACCGTGTTTCAGACGTATGAGATCCAAGGCAAGGACCTGCAGACACTCCAAGAGAAAGAAATCAGGTCTATGGTGGCTAGGTCCAACACACCAGAAAAGGTGGACATGGTCGTGGAAGCGTGGAAAGCACTCAAGGAAAAAGATGTCCTAGACAGCACACCGAAAAATGTGCAAAGCCAGCAGAACAAGGGGAAGAAAAAGGCACTGCTGGTGGGATGCCTGTATCGAGGCACTCGGAATCAGCTGCAAGGTTGTGTCAACGATAACAAGTACATACAGTACATGTTGATACAACGCTACGAATACCATCCCAGCAACATCATGATGCTGAACGATTACCAACAGGATCCAAGGTACTTGCCTACCAGAAGCAACATCCTGAATGCATGCACCTGGCTGTTGCGTGACAGCAAACCTGATGATCGCCTGTTCTTCCAATTCTCTGGACATGGTTCAAAGGAGCGAGACTACTCTGGTGCAGAGCTAGACGGCTACAACGAAACTATCCTTCCCATTGACTTCAAGAGGGCAGGAATGATCTCAGACGATACACTTCACGATTATCTCGTCAAGCCCCTGAGGAAAGGAGTTGTGCTTCATGCAGTCGCAGATTCTTGTCACAGTGGGACAGTGTTAGATCTGCCCTACATCACAGAGCCTGATTACAACAATTTTTTCATGTGGAAATATGCAGCAGCAAGGTACAAGGCGGGCGGTGGTGGGGATGCTGTGCTCTTCAGTAGTTCTAGAGACAACCAAACGTCTGCCGATACAAGTTCCTTCACGGGTGGCATTGCAGCTACAGGGGCGATGACATACTGCTTCATCAAGGCAGTAGAGAGCAAAAATGCCAACACTTATGGGGAATTGTTGGTATCCATGTACAGTACATTGAGAAGGGCAGCAGCAGGCCAGCAAATGGCTCCTTCAGCTGGTGGCTTTGGGATGTTCAGCTTTCTGCTGAGTGGCGGGATGGGCGGGCAGGCATTCAACCAGTGTCCGCAGATGTCTAGCACCGAGATGTTTGATCTGAAGAAGCCTCTAAAGCTATAGAAGTGCTGGCACAAATGCTTCGCGTTGCAGTGTACTTTAATCGCAAGTGCCCTCACGGACTTTCATGCGGCACCGAACTATTCATACGGCTACGTCGAAGAATTGTCTGCTGCCCTTGGCTCTCTTTCACCCAGACCAAGGAACAAACATCTGTCTGTATAATGATGCTCTGGAAATTGTGGTAGTAGTGATTTTTGCCGCCCAGTACTTTTCCGAGCCTTCGCTCGCCGTGAGTACGAACCATTGAACACAAGGATGCACGGGAGCAGTCATCACCCTCTTCTTTTTCATGATGGTGGCAACGAACATTGTTTAACTCAGGTCTGATGGATACAGATTTGGTGAAGGGAATTGGGTTGTCGGCAACTTGCTCTTCCTTTCAAGCCTACAAGACGGCATTGGCTTGAGCGTACACTCACCCATGATGCAGATGTTTGGCAGGCTTCCCTTTCACCTTCACATCGTTCATATCTCGGATGGTTCCATTCAGCACTTGTTCAAGTCAAACTGTGTTCCAGAGGCTTTTAGGCTCCTGCATCGTTGATTGTAAATGATGAGTATGCCATCCCATTTGAGGAAAGCATCCTCAATAAAGTCCGCATTCGCACACCAAAACTCAAGCAATGTCTCCTTCCCATGCACCAGAGCGTTTTAGGCCCGCGAATGAGGAAGAATCATGGACAGTAGGCCTGGTGCTGCGTTCATTGTCAACACGTTCTGCCACATGTGGTCCACAAGAGGACCCCCTTGGGCATGATGGGGTCGAGGCATATGCTTCGTCGGTCCAAAAGGGGGGCATTCCACTTCGCTAAAATGTTCCTTTTGGAGAAGGGACATGGACGGGTACAGGAGCTGAGTTGGATAAGGGGGGCATTGACGCATAGGCTTGTCGACGTGGCCGATGACGATGGCGTGTACGCGCGCGCATCTCTCGCCTGTGTCGCGCCTACGTGCGAGTCATGGAGGTTCTGCGTTCACCAGGAGACGCTGGCTGCCACCCAGGTCCGCAGACGACGTGGATGTGGAGACGGAGGAGCTCTCGGAAGCCGACAGACTTCGTGCACAGGAAAAGTTCATGGTCAAAGGGAGCGGCAATGCAGTCTGTCAATCTTGCCAATACAAGTACGAGGCCAATCGAGGAGATGTAGAGTATCCAGTAGCTGCTGGGACGAGGTTTGAAGACCTGCCCGAAGACTGGCGGTGTCCTGTTTGTTCAGCCGACAAGTCCAAGTTCAAGCTCGATAGCACCGTCATTGCTGGTTTCGCTGCCAATCAAGGTTACGGACTTGGAACCAACTCCATGACGTCTTCACAAAAGAACTTGCTCATATGGGGCTCGCTGGGATTTTTCTTTGCACTCTTCTTGGCCGGATACGCCTTTGACTGAACAGCCAACAAGAAACTGTCCGAGTGGAGCGTTCGATCGAGAGGTACTGGATTCTACCACTTGCGCCGTGCGTACAAGACATTCACCTGACGGCCCGCAAGCAATTCACCTGGGAATGGCGCCAGACAAAAATGCTTGGTTTGTAGGAAGGACTTTGGATCCTTTTCCAGGGGTCGCTGAGCTTCCACTCTCGCTTTTGCTGTGCGCAGTAGGTCTACGTAACTTGATGAATGCATCAGAAAATTCAAAAGCGTCGTTTCATGTTGATCCACACTGGTTTCTGCTTCGCATCGTTCGCTTCGTCCAGTCCTCACCAACTGAACATGTTCCACAGCACCTTCTGATCAGGGCATTTTGCATCCCCTGTCCCTGAGTCGACCGGAGCTCCTAGTGTTCGAGCCTCCTTCCTCGTCCCCGAATCGTACGACGGGATCAGAAGGGATTGAATCGGGTAAATTGACCCCCCTCTCCGCCATCGCCATGTGGCGCACTTTGCGCACCATCTACCACGTCTTCCGCGAATCCGGAACTTTGGTGCGTTTCATCACGTCTGAGATGTTCTTTTGGAAGTGAGGACATCACATTCACACGCGAAGTGCCGTGGATATGCGTGCAAATTCGAAAGACGCGCTGGATTTGGCGATGAATTGCAGGTTGTGGGACACATAGGCTGACTGGGAGTGTTCTCTGCAGGATGCGAAGAAGCTGAGAAGATGGAGATTGAAAGGGCAGAAGGAAGGAGAGGCTGAATGGAAGGCCTTGAAGGCCGTGCAAATGGAAGAAGAGAAACTTGTGCTTGCCGAAGTCAGGAAAAACATAGAAAGTTTGCTGCACATGCAGAAGAACATGCAGGAGGGAGAGAAGAAAGCAGTAGAGGAAATAGAAAAGATTTCGAAGAAGGCAGCAAAGGTGCTGAAGGAAGAGCGGAAAGGCCGGGTGGAAGACATGGTCCTTGCCCTCCAGCAGGAACTCCAAGTGCCTGGGAGCAAAGTTGCTAGATTCATCTTTGACGAAAGCATGGAGAATGGGGCAAAAAAAGAAAAAAAATGAGAAAAGCTTCTGATCGGTACCTCTGGTCTTTATTTTTTAGCATCTGTTTGTGCTGAGAGTAGTGCACACTTCCAATGGAAGCTCTTTGTGACAGGTTCTAGGACGCTTCCTCAACCCTTTCAAAATCGTGTCGTGAACGGAATCTGAAGTCTATCAGCTTGAATTCCGTAAATGCTTCTCAACTCCGTTGTACTCCATTGCATCTACAAATATATCACCCTCATCATCCACAAGTGCTTCGCCCCAATCGCTAATTCCATGAGGATGCCCTTCCTCATCCACAGTAAAATCCCTGCCACTCATTGTGTACACAAATCGCCTCGAAAGTGCTCTGTCACTTGGGTAAAGGCTGGGGGACTCTCCTTCAATACGTGTGGGTCGCATGGATGCATGAAGCCAGGGTCCTGCATTGCTGAAAGCACATCCGCCAAGGCCGGCACAAGTGCAGGTCCCACCAAAGCACTCTGGCACGCTCTCTGGAGGGCACACTTTGAAGAGCTCTTCTTGAAAGCTTGCTCCAAGCACAGTGATTTTTTCCTGTGTTCGTCTATCCATCCACCCTTTCACAACTTTCCAGACAGCACGAAAAGGCAATGGGGTGTTGATTAAGAACAAGGATCCCATGTGCTCCGGGTAGTTGTCTTGATCGATCACTGTCATCTCTTTTATCAGCGTCCTCAGCTCCTTGTATCGGAAGAAGTCTTTTATTTTGGCATCTTTCACGTCCACCACAGCTGTGACAGTAAAAATCTCCCTTCCTGCAGCTTTGGATGCTGAAGGAAACTTGTGGGCTACAACACCCTCCCAGATTTGAACATGGTAACGGACCAGCCTGTTTCCGTTGTGAGTCGCAGTACATCATGGCCAGACAGTCAGTATTATGGCGATCGGAACGATAGGACGCAGAGGGCGCATTATTCGTAGCAACCTGCTCCATATGCGAATTTCTGTCCACGAACTCATCATCGCACGTACCTTTCCACTGTGGTGATTTTCAAGACGTCACCAAAGTCCTTGCATCCAAGCTGTTGGAAGAAGATGGGATGTCCACTTTTGTCCAGCTTGTGGTGGTAATGAGGAAAGATCTGCATGACCTCGTCCTTTTCCTCGAAGTCGAATTCCTCCAGTACTGTGTCTGCTCCGTATTCTCTCCTCCAATGCATGGACTCGACGTACATCTGGTGCGCCTTGTTCACTTGGAATCCTCTCGCCACCAGGAATCGGGCCAAAGTGGCGTCTTGTCCGAAGAAGCCGCCTTCCAACTCGCCGGATTGGCGGAGAGACTCTCTCAGCTCTTCCACAGCTTGTTTTTGCCTTTCTTCGAGTCCTTCGAACGTCCAATGCAACGTTTTTAAAGGCTTCGCAGCCGCCATGACGTCCGCGAGCCAACGATGGCGCGAAGGGGACCTTTTTGCTCGAGAGGCATCCAGACAACATCCCCAACATCCCTGGCTATTTGCAGGGGATTTTGGCCCCCTTCCGGGAGGGGAACGAAGGTGGAGAGTTTTTTCTCCGATGACGTTCCTGGGTCGGCGACCCTTAGGCATCACAGAGTTGTGACGGTTGTGAAGACATCGGTCCAATGAATTCGCGGAGACACTGCATGGCGTTCTCAATGATGTGAAACAGGCTTAGAAAGAAGGACAGGTGGATCGTGGAGCAACAGAATGGTGAGATTCGGGTGGGATGATTTACTAAACAAAGACGAGTGGGCAAAACAGGGGAAATGAAACATTGCCTCAAAATCTGCAAACATGCCTGATGGCATGATGGTTTTTCTTTCAGGGCTGGGAAGGTTGCAGCACAGCGCGGAAATTTCTGGGACACGATGTTCACTTTCATCCCACCATGGAACAATCGACTGAAAATCTGCTGCCTTGCTCACGAAGAGTCAGTTACGTGGACATGCAAGAATTTTTAGAGGGAACAAACGAGCGCAAATACCAAGTTACATCAAACACCATGACTGCTCTGGGACGACAGATAGCGTATTGCATTTAAGCCAATTGATGTGATTGCCCTATGCACTGAGTTGAAAGGGATGCTCTGACACGTTTGTGTGATCCTCCATCAAGCTGCAAGGAGACCGGATCTGCAATTGTGATACTTCCACAGAGACTCTTCTGGCTTGTTGACCCATCCAGTTGATTGTTTTCCCACCAACATCACTTGAATTTTGTGCACAAGACATGAGGACATGCGAATTACTAGTGCTTGGTCAACAATTGCTTGCGCGGTTGGCAGCATCAATGACTTTCCGCTATGTGGTTGATCCCTGTGTTCCAGCATTCAGGAATACAAGAGCAAGCAACACTGTATCAGCAATTGCACAGCAATGCTTGATCACTCCGTTAGGGGCAACCAGACTGCACTGCACCATAGCTTCAGTTGGCTATCGATCCTACCTTCTGCATTGTAACACATTGATGTGCTTAGATCCCCTTCCATCTAAGAGGCAGATAGCACGACCAGCTAGGGAATGGGTATCAAAACTGGCATTGCAACACAGTCATCAAGACGATGACTTCTTTTTTCGCCCGGAACTTGCTGCTGATTCCGGATTGCCTGCACTGCGTTTTTGTGGCAAAGCTGACTTTGGTTTTAGCAGGCTTTTTGAGGGGGCGTCAGAAGTGAGGTCACCAAGCTCCTTGCAGAATTTCATGCAAGTTATACGTGCGCCGGCTCGAAACTCTGACACTGGAGTGCCTACCACGTCATCATTTGAAGGGAGCATCCTTGAATCCCATAGCCGAACGCTGCCATCCGTCGATGCAGTTGCAAATCTCCGCGGCAGTGATAAACCAGAGAATTTGACGTGGTGTTCGTCAACTGAGCAAACGGCCCTCAGCCGTGAAGTGTGTGCTTGGAATCGCATTGGTATGGTTCCTGATTTGATGTCAAGGAGGTAAACCAGACCTCCCTCACCCCCACTTAGCAGCACATTGTCTGATACTGCATCAAGGGCCAGAACATCCTTGAAATGCTGGAATAGGACCGGTTGGGATGCCGGATCGTCGGCCTTGTGCACAGCAATGGTTTGTCTCCCTCCCAGCGCATATTGATTACCCTGTGGCAACATCTTCAAGATGTCTCCCTCGCCTGTCAGACGATGCTTGAATGTGCATCTTCCCCGTCCCATGTCCCAAAGCCTGAGAAAGCCATCTTTCGCTGTGCTCATGCAGAGTTTCCCAGTGGGATGCATGGTAATGGCACTGATTTCTTTTTTGTGTCCTTTGAGTGACTTCAAGTGTTCCCAGCTTTTTCCGGCTTCCCACACGTTGATTATTCCATCCTTCGCACCACTGAGGAGGTGGCTTGCCTTTCCACGACTTGGAAAGAATTCCAAGCAGGTGATGGCCCCTTGGTGTTCCACGAGCGCGCCGAGGTCCTTTTTCCGCTTCAAATCAAACAGGTAGATGCAGTCGTCGTACCCACCACACGCCACGTACCCATCGGCACACGCCACGCACTTGACCGGTCCCTGCATGTCGACCAACCACTCGTCAGCTCCCGTTTGCAGGCCGTCCTGGCTTTCCCATTTGGTTCCCATCCCGTTTCTCGTGGGCACGCACCATGCTTGCGGCGTAGCTGAAGCTTCTGCGCAGCTGCTGGACCTCATCCACGTCATTGGATGCTTCGCCCACCTCCAATCCAATCACGCATCGCTCGTAGCATCCGCAGACGAGCGCCATGCGCATCCAATGGCGACGTCGAAACGACCAGCTGCAGGCGGCGCACGTCTGCTGCTTCGGTTTCATCGGACCGTCTTGAAAGGGCCAGAACCAAGTTGAAAGGAATTCGGACCTGGGTCAGCTCCTTTCAAGGTTCCCATGGACTGCTGGATGAGAAGAGTGGCACGAAGAAAGGGAGAGAAGCCAAGTGGACATGCAAGCGCACGTGCAGGGGGCTCGTGTGCGCGTCGGACATGGTAGAGGCGTGAAGAGTGAAACACCGTGCCTTGGGAAAGGCATGGACCGCGTGCAAAGGGAAGTGGAAGCTAGCACCGCAAAACGGATCGTTGAAATCTATGCAATAGGCCGGGTGGTGTTGGGACGGCTATTGTTCAACAAGCGGTGGCGTGGTTCTCGCAAAGGGCCGGTCTCGCTGGACACCCACTAGCAAAGATGTCAAGAGTGACTTTTTGTGAGGACTTTGACCTTGCATCGTGGGTTTTGGAAATGCCGCTACATCATTGGCCTTCAAGGGCACGACATGAAGCAGGAGACGAAGGATGGGCAATTCCCTCGCTCCAATCTCGACGGATGTTTGGCATTCGAACAGGTTGGTTGCAATGTGGACCGATCGATCTCCCCCACTTCTACCGTTCAAAATGCATGCTTACTTGTCGTAGTGCCTTCACAATCACCTTTACAATAGATTCGACAAAGCCACATTCCGAACTTGGAATGCATCACTTGCATAGTGTCGAAAGGAGGTCGAATGCCCGGCGTTTATCGCTTATGAAATCGGTGTATTAGTCGTTGGTGTGTCGAGGATCGATCCACGTTGGCCACGAGGCACATAGTTGTTCGAGGGAAGGACTCTTCTCGTTCGTCTCCAGGATGCAGTGGGTGTGCAACCCGCCACCATCCATGGCCTAGCCAACGCACGATTCCGTCTCCTTCTCACAGAGACTTCCAACGTTACGAAACGCGTGCGAGACGTGCGTTGGAGACGTTCCTATTCCATCTCCACTTCACCACAACACGTGCGACTCCTGTCCAACCAGAGACAAGTCCATGGGCGACGAAAGGGTCGGGAAACCGGACCGTTCTCCCTTTCGATTCGAGCTTTTCCAACTAAGCTCTCCTTTCAAATTCCCGGTCTGTCCGATGGAAGGCAGGTTGGCCGACACGTTCTATCCACACGTGCGAAACGTGGTCGGCCAAGCGCACGTGGAAGCACGCAGACGACTTGCTGCTTGCGCTTCGAGCTTCCTGTGAACAGCACCATGCAAGCGTTGTCTCACGCACGTGTGCGTGCCGGAGCTTCGCAGCTCGCGAAGACGCGGCTGGGCCGTGCGAGACCGGTCCGACTGTCGGCGGCGGTGAATGCTGATGGCTACAAATACCTTTCCAAGGCAGAGATTCCGTCTCACATCCCACGAGACGACTTCGTTCGCCAAATGACAAGGTGGGCAATCGTCGAATTCACCTCGGAAGACGCACGTAGGACTTACGGCTGCCCATTCGAGGTGGAACCCATCAACAACGAAGACGGCGAGACGGAAGGATTCAAGCTCAAGATGCTGAAATACGCCGCTGATGGCACAACCGAGGTGGTCGAAGAGCTCATGTGTGCCATGGATGATGACTACACCGAAGGGTTCGACATGATTGCCAAAAACGCCGATGGATTCCCAGAAGCTCGTACGATGGATGGTCAGGAGAAACGTGTAGCAGGCAAAAGCTTTGTGGTGCAGAGGAAGGAAAGGCCCATCTCCCCCGAAACAAAGGCCGCCCTCAAGGACGTATTGACATCCATCGCTATGTCGACCAACAAGTACTATGCGTTCGGGTCAAATTTCACGGAAGAATTTTAAACGGTCATTGACATTGCTGGGATACTCTTGCTCGATGGAGATTGGTGGAAGTGTCTGCAGGGGAGGAGTGAGGAACAGATTTGTGTGCCTGTGTCTTGAGCAGATGAGTTGCTTTTTTGCTTAGACCGGCCAAAATACAAGGCATACCTGGAAAGAATCAACTCATGTGTAAATGAATGCTACTCGCAACTTGTGAATACCTGCAAAGTGTTGCCAGGATGCCTTTCCAGTGTGATAGAAAGAGACATTACGCTCCCACACAATTCAAAGGCTTTCAGCGCATTACAAGCACCCCACACCAGAAGAAATGGGTGCTGCATAAATCCTCGTGTCTCACGGCTTTTGCACCCTCCTTGCAGCTAACGGTTGGTCCTCATCATCGCTACTGTCATATGCTGAAGAGGGAGCCTCTTGCTTACAATCCACAGTGTTGACTTTCTGATTGGTCGTAACTTTCTCTGGGTCCTGATGTGCCTCTGTTTGTGCTTTCTTCTCCTTCTTCACTGAAGGTGATTTCTTCAAAGGATCTGTTTTCTTCCTCTTTGATACATTGCTACCAACAGCAGCAATCAAATTTGGATCCACATCCAACATGGAAGCTACCTTCTTCCTCGTTTCCTGAAGCGACTTGTCAGCTGCTTTGTCTTTCACTTGCAACAGCACCTGTTCTACCTCATCGAGGTCCAGCAATCCATGCATCATCAACCTGGATCGTTTCATAGCGTGCAGGTCAGCCCATTCTGTCTTCTAGCAAGTGCACCCATCTCCTTCTTTTCTATCCAACTGCATCGCAATCGTCGCACCATTTCCTCGCCATCAAGCTCTCTGGCTTCTCCTCGTACAAGGACGTGTAGAATCGTCGCAATGGATCTCCTTCGGGAGGTGTTTCTCTGGTCTGTCCAAGCCTCTCGTATTTCGGCCTGGGTTTCTTCACCTTCTCTTTCTCTTGCGAAGTTCCTTCGACTTCGCTGGCCATTGCACGTGCAGCACCTCCCACCTTCGCGATCAACGTCGTTCGCTTTCGAACCAAAACGAATGGGATGGGTTTCGATACCACCGAACGGGCTTTCTTGCGAAAGTCCTATTGAAAAAGTTAAGTGCAGGACCAGTTTCATGGAGTTTATTCTCAGAGGGACTGGTCGTGCAGGTCGTCCCCTCCGACCAGGACAGCCGCACGTTCGACTGCGGCTGTGGATAGAGTACCCTA